>ML664161.1:26921306-27119329 GCA_007570785.1 Antilocapra americana
CACTTTCTAACACCATACACAAAGATAAACTCAAAATGGATCAAAGATCTAAGCATAAGACCAGAAACTATAAAACTTCTAGAGGATAACATAGGCAAAACACTCTCCAACATAACCCAAAGCGGGATCCTCCATGACCCACCTCCCAGAATATTGGAAATAAAAGCACGAATAAACAAATGGAACCTAATTAAAATTAAAAGCTTCTGCACAATAAAGGAAACTATAAGCAAGGTGAAAAGACAGCCTTCAGAATGGGAGAAAATAATAGCCAATGAAGCAACGGACAAACAATTAATCTCAAAAATATACAAGCAACTCCTGCAGCTCCATTCTAGAAAAATAAACGACCCAATCAAAAAGTGGGCCAAAGAACTTAACAGACATTTCTCCAAAGAAGACATAAAAATGGCTAACAAACACACGAAAAGATGCTCAACATCACTCATTATCAGAGAAATGAAATCAAAACCACAATGAGGTATCACTTTACACCAGTCAGAATGGCTGTAATCCAAAAATCTACAAGCAATAAATGCTAGAGAGGCTGTGGAGAAAAGGGAACTCTCTTACACTGTTGGTGGAAATGCAAGCTAGTACAGCCACTATGGAAAACAGTGTGGAGATTCCTTAAAAAACTGCAAATAGACCTGCCATATGACCCAGCAATTCCACTGTTGGTCATATACACCGAGGAGACTAGAATTGAAAGAGCCACGCGTACCCCAGTGTTCATCGCTGCATTGTTTACAATAGCCAGGACATGGAAGCAACCTAGATGCCCATCAACTGACGAATGGATAAGAAAGCAGTGGTACATATACACAATGGAATATTACTCAGCATTAAAAAGAAATTCATTTGAATCAGTTCTACTCAGATGGACGAAACTGGAGCCCATTATCCAGAGTGAAGTAAGCCAGAAGCAAAAACAATACAGTATCTTAATGCATATATATGGAATTTAGAAAGACGGTAAAGAGAACCCAACATGTGAGACAGCAAAAGGAACACAGATGTATAGAATAGTCTCATGGACTTTGTGGATGAGGGTAAGGGTGGGATGATATGGGAGAATGTCATTGAAGCATGTTAATTATCATATGTGAAATCAGTCGCCAGCCCAGGATTGATGCTCGGGGCTGGTGCATCGAGATTTCCTGGAGGGAGGGAGGAGGGGGGGAGGAGGGAGGGGGGTTCTGACGGGGTAGCATATATAAACCCATGGTGATATCATGGCATTGTATAGCAAAACTAATAAAAAAAAAAGTCACTTTTAAAATTTATATGTACCAGAGAGAACAAGGTGGTGGAGGAGTGGGTGAACATGGAGTACATCTCTCTCCATGGATACATCAGGAATATACCATCTGACACAGAAGTGCATGCAGAACATGAGATGAGAGTGGGCAGGAATACCTGACCAGTGGAAAAGAATATATAGAACCACAAAAACTTGGTAGGATCAAGGAACTAGAGGGAAAACAGGAGTGCTAGTAAGATTGGACCTGCCTTTGGTGGGTAGGGGAACTGAAGCAAGGGTCTGATCCCCACATCGGGGCAATTGTTTGAGTCAGAGGAGAAATATTTAAGGCTGAGAGTGAAACAGCTGATTTATGGCAGCCTAAATGGAATGAGAATTAGACGGTCCTTGCTGTAGCCATACATACCCCGACAGGAACGCTGGTCCCCTAGAAGGCACAGGGGCTGGGAGCTGGAGTTTAGGGATTGTGGAGCAATCTCAGGGAAAGGGCTGATGTTGACTGTGGAGAGACAGATTGAGGGGATGTGAGGGAAGAGATCGTGGTGGAAAATGCTGGTGTAGGAAAGCCAGGCAGCCACTGGAGCAAGGTGATACTGCTGAGTCACATGCAAGGGGTGGAGCCATCACCATAGCCTCTCTCTCCCCACACACCATCATTGGCAGCTGAACAATAGAGAAGCTGGCCCATCAAACACCTGGTGCACTGAACTACAGAGTAGGACCCCACCCAGGGTGCCCCTTTAAGTGCCTGATGTGCTAAGCAACAGAGAAGGACCCCAGGCAAGGAAGCCTCTAAGTGCCTGAACAGCAGAGCTATGGAGGAAGATGGGCCAAAGAGGCCTTCTGATCACCAGGTATAAGAGGCTTGAAAAAAGACTCTGATAGGGCCATAACTCCTGTGGTGGAGGCAGTCTGTGTCCCTGAACACTTGGTGCCTCCAGGGCCCCCGCAAGCCAAGCAGCTGCTCCACTTTCATGCTCACTCTCACTGAGGCAGAGCTGCCACGGGCAAAAAAACTCTTGCATCTATGGGGGCAGGGTCACTTCTGTCCAATTCTTTGTGACCCTGTAGACTGTGACCTGCTAGGCTTCTCTGTCAGGGAGGGGGTTCTCCAGGCAAAAATACTGGACCATATTGGCCAATACTTGTTGGCATACCCTTCTAGATCACTGTATTTCCTGATGCCCTAGCCACCAACCCCCCTGAGTACCTGGTGCTGTCAGAACCACTGCGACCCAAGAAGCTGCACCACCTCTACACCTGACCCTCACAGGGGCAAACCCAAGTCCTTCAGGACAGCCTCGGGAGCAAACCCTAGTGGACAACACACATGTAGAGGTGGAAATAAAACCACAGTTGAAACCCAGGGGCAGTGTGGCTAAGAAGGAAGACCCATAACCTTCCCACCAGCTGTAAAAGTTTCAGATTAAATCCACATGATCAACTGGGCAGACTCTGTGTCTATGGAATATATAAAAGGCCACTGAGATCTCCCACAAGAGAAAACGCACTGTTTCTGGTAACTGTGGACATTGGAGGCAAGAACACACAGGGGTAGGACCAGGTTAGAATCTGAGCTGCCCCCACAGAAGGTCCAGAGATAAGCATAGTTTTGGAGGGCATCTTAGGGAGGTAAGGCAGACTGTGACTCCCATTGAAGGAAAGGACTTGGACAGCAGTGACTAATGAGCAACATTTATTATTCTTACATTTTGACTTGTTCTGTAAATTCTTTCAGATTTTTTTTTCTTTTTCCCCCTTCTGTAGTGGTTGTTAATTTTATTGGCACTAAGAAATACAATTGAGCTTTTGAGCTTTTTTTTATTTCTTTTCTCAGTCACATTTTTTTACTATTAATATAAACCTCTGCCTCTACATTGGGCTTTTGCAGTTCTATGGAGTTTTCCTTTTCTTTAATTTTATTTTTTAAGCCTATTGTTTTTTTCTATATTTATTCCTTTGTATCCTTTTCCTACTGTTCTTTTCCCTTAACAGTTAATCTTTAATGTATATAAAGCTTTATATATCTCTATTTAGCTTTGCATATCTATTCTTTCTTTCTTTTCCTTCTTTCCTTTCTTCTCAACATATTTGTTAGTTTTATTTTCATTGCTTTTTCCCCCATTTGGCACATTGCTTTAGTTTTGCTTTCCAGTTCTTGTTTCAGTTAGTTTTTGTTCTTAACAGGTAAGTATACTTTTTGATTTCCTTTGTTCACAGGGCCAATCTACTGTACTTTATTTTTGTTGGACTATTTTGACTTTGCTCATGGGTGCATATGTATATGTGTACATTACATTATTTCAATTATTACTTGCCTGATTTTGTAACTGTCATTTGTCTGAGGTTCACCCTTATCTTCTCTTTTTTGGATATTTGTTTTAATCTCATGTAATGTTATAACAAACCACTTGTGGAATCTTTGTTCTTGAACAAAGATCAGGCCCTGAGCCTTTGGAGTGGCCTTACCACTGACTCCAAGAGCCTAGACTACCAGAGAGCTAACCCTAGGGAGTATCAAATAGTGAGAACTCACACAAAGGAAACTATTTGAATACACGACCCAGCATCACCAAACCAGCAGTGGCACCCTGTGCAGGACACCTCATCTAAACAACAAACAAAACAAAAATACAAACCCAGTCATCAGCAGACAGGATTACCACCCCATTCAGGCTTGCCCATCAGAGGAAAAACAAACAAACAAAAACTCAGCACAGATCTCATCCTATACAAAGCTTACACAAACCACTGGACCAATATTCAGTTCAGTTCAGTCACTCAGTCGTGTCCGACTCTTTGCAGCCCCATGAATTGCAGCATGTCAGGCCTCCTTGTCCATCACCAGCTCCCAGAGTCTACCCAAACCCATGTCCATAGAGTCGATGACATCTCATCCTCTGTCCTCCCTTTCTCCTCCTGTCCCCAATCCTTCCCAACATTAGGGTCTTTTTCAATGAGTCAACTATTTGTATGAAGTGGCCAAAGTACTGGAGCTTCACCTTCAACATCAGTCCTTCCAATGAACACCCAGGACTGATCTCCCTTAGGATGGACTGGTTGTATTTCCTTGTAGTTCAAGGGACTCTCAAGAGTCTTCTCCAACACTACAGTTCAAAAGCATCAATTCTTCAGCACTCAGCTTTCTTCACTGTCCAACTCTCACATCCATACATGACCACTGGAAAAACCATAGCCTTGACTAGATGGACCTTTGTTACAAAGTAATGTCTCTGCTTTTCAATATGCTGTCTAGGTTGGTCATAACTTTCCTTCCAAGGAGTAAGCATCTTTTAATTTTATGGCTGCAATCACCATCTGCAGTGATTTTAGAGCCCCCAAAAATAAAGTCTGACACTGTTTCCACTGTTTCTCCATCTATTTCCCATGAAGTGATAGGATCAGGTGCCATGATCTTAGTTTTCTGAATGTTGAGCTTTAAGCCAAAGTTTTCACTCTCTTTTCACTCTCATCAAGAGGCTTTTTAGTTCCTCTTCACTTTCTGCCATAAGGGTGGTGTCATCTCCATATCTGAGGTTATTGATATTTCTCCTGGCAATATTAGGAGGGTAGAAATCAAAAGGAAGAAAGAATACAACCTTCCTTAAGGAAAAAATTCAACTTGCCTTGAAGCCTGGGAAAAGGAGACATCAAACACAATAAGTTAAAAAAAAAATGAAAAGGCAGAGAAATACTACGCAAATGAAGGACCAAACTAGAAACACAGACGTCCAAATAAATGAAGAGGAAACAGGCAAACTAACTGAAAAAGAATTCAGAATAATGATAGTAAAAATATTCAAAAACCTTGGGGGAAAAAAGTAGAAAATGAAAGAATCAATTAACAGACACCTAGATGAATAAAAGAATAAACATACAGAGGTAAACAGCATAATTACTGAAACTGAAAATACTCTAGAAGGAATCAGTAACAGAATATCTGAAGCAGAAGAATGAATCAGTGAGCTGGAAGATAAAACGGTTGAAATACTTTCTGAAGAGCAGAATAAAGTAAAATGAATGAAAAGAACTCAGGATAATCTCACAGAATTCTGGGACAATATCAAATGCATCAACATTAGAATTATAGGGGTCTCAGAAGAAAAAGAGAAAACGAAAGGCTATGAAAAATTTTTTGAAGAAATTATAGTTGAAAATTTCCCCAATATGGAAAAGAAAAGAGCCAATCAAGTCCAAGAGGCACAAAGAGTCCCATACAGGATAAACCCAAGGAGAAACACACCAAGACACATACTAATCAAACTAACAAAGACTAAACACAAAAGAAGAATATTAAAAGCAGCAAGGGAGAAGCAACAAGTAACATACAAACGAAACCCCATACACTTAACAGCTGATCTTTCAGCAGAAACTCTACAGGCCAGAAGGGAATGGCAGGATATATTTAAAGTACTGCAAGGGAGAAATATACAACCAAGATCACTGTACCCAGCAAGGATTTTATTCAAAATTGATGGAAAAATTAAAAGCTTTTCAGACAAGCAAAATTTAAGAGAATTCAGTACCACCAAATGAGCTTTATAACAAATGTTAAAGGGACTTATATAGTCAAGAAATACAAGAGAAGGAAAAAGATCTACAAAATCAACCCCAAACAATTAAGAAAATGGCAGTAGGAACATATATATCAATAATTACTTTAAATGTAAGTGGATTAAATGCTCCAACCAAGAGACACAGACTGGCTGAATGACTACAAAAACACGACCCATATATATGCTATCTACAAGAAACCCACTTCAGGCCTCAAGACACACACAGACTGGAAGTGAAAGGATGGAAAAACATATTGCATGCAAATGGGAAGCAAAAAAATGTTGGAGTAGCAATCCTCATCTCAAACAAAATAGACCTTAAAATAAAGATTACCAAAGATGAGGAAGGACACTACATAATGATCAAGGGGTCAATCCAAGAGGAAGACATAACAATTGTAAATATCTATGCACCCAACATAGGAGCACCTCAATACATAAGACAAACACTAACACACATAAAAGGAGAAATTGACAGTAACACAATTATAGTAGGAGACTTTAATGCCTCACTCACACCAACGAACAGATCATTAAAACATAAACTTAATAAAGAAACACAAGTCTTAAGTGATACATTATATGAGATGGATCTCATTGATATCTTCAGGACATTCCATCCAAATGCAGAAGAATATATCTTCTTCTCAAGTACACATGGAACATTCTCCAGGATAAACCACATCTTGGGTCACAAATCAAACCTCAATAAATTTAAGAAGATTGAAATCGTATCAAGCATATTCTCCAAGCACAATGCTATGAGACTAGATATCAATTACAAGGAAAAAACTAAGACACACAAACATATGGAGGTTAAACAACATGTTTCTCAATATCCAACAGGTTACTGGAACTTCCCTGGTGGCTCAGATAGTAAAGTGTCTGCCTACAGTGAGGGACACCCAGCTTCAATCCCTGGGTCGAGAAGATCCTCTGGAGAAGGAAATGGCACCCCACTCCAGTACTCTTGCCTGGAAAATCCCATGGATGGAGAAGTGTAGTAGGCTACAGTACATGGGGTCACAAAGAGTCGGATATGACTGAGCAACTTCACTTTCACTTTTTTAACAGGTTACTGAAGAAATCAAATGGGAAATCAAAAAATTTCTAGAAACAAATGACAATGAAAATAGAAGAACTCAAAACCTATGGAATGCAGCAGAAGCAGTTCTGAGAGAAGTTTATAACAATACAATCCTACCTCAAGAAACAAGAAAAATATCAAATAGACAATCTAACTTTACATCTAAAACAACTGGAAAAAGAAGAACAAAAAGCCCCAAAATTAGTTGAAGGAAAGAAATCATAAAGATTCAAGCAGAAATAAATGAAAAAGAAATGAAAGAAGCAATAGTAAAGATTAATAAAACTAAAACCTAGTTTTTTGAGAAGATAAGCAAAATTCACAAACCTTTAGCCAGACTCATCAAGAAAAAAGAGAGAAAAATCAAATCAACAAAATCAGAAGTGAAAAAGGAGAGGTTACAACAAACAATGCAGAAATACAAAGGATAATAAGAGACTATTATGAACAACTATATGGCAATAAAATAGATAACCTGGAAGAAATTGACAGATTCTTAGAAAAGTTCAATCTTCCAAGACTGAATCAGGCAGAAATAGAAATTATGAACAACCCAATTACAAGCACTGAAATAGAAGCTGTGAGCAAAAATCTCCCAAAAGACAAAAGCCCAGGACCAGAGGGCATCACAGGAGAATTTTAGCAAATGAAAAGCTAATGCCTATCCTTTCAAAACTCTTTCAAAAAATTGCAGAGGAAGGAACATTTACAAACTCATTCTCTGAGGCCACCATTACCCTAATACCAAAACCAGACAAAGACAACACAAAAAAAGACAACTACAGGCCGATATCACCAATGAAAATATATGCAAAAATCCTCAATAGAATTTTAGCAAACAGAATTCAGCAACACATCAAGAAGCTTAAACACCATGATCAAGTTGGGTTTATTCCAGGGATGCAAGGATTCTTCAATATAGGCAAATCAATCAATGTGATATATCATATTAACAAACTGAAAGATTAAAAACCATATAATCTCAATAGAAGAGGGAAAAAACATTTAACCAAATTCAGCACCAATTTATGATTAAAATTCTTCAAAAAATGGGCATAGAAGGAATCTACCTCAACATAGTAAAGGCCATATATGATAAGCTTACAGCAAACATTATTCTCAATGGTGAAAAATTGAAAGCATCCCCCTTAAGATTAGGAACAAGACAAGAGTGTCCACTTTTACCACTATTATTCAACATAGTCCTGGAAGTCCTAGCTACAGCAATCAGAAAAGAAAAAGAAATTAAAAGAATCTAGATGAAGATATAAAGCTCTCACTGTTTGCAGATGAAATGATACTGTACATAGAAAACCCTAAAGATAGTATCAGGAAATGACTAGAGCTAATCAATGAATTTAGCAAATTTGCAGGATACAAAATCAATACATAGAAATCACTTGCATTTCTATATACCAACAATGAAAACTCAGAAAGAGAAATTAAGTAATTAATCCCGTTCACCATTACAGCAAAAAGAATTAAATGTCTAGGAATAAACTTACCTAAGGAGACAAAAGAACTGTACACAAAAAATTATAAGACACTAATGAAAGAAATCAAAGATGACATAAACTGATGGAGAGATATTCCATGTTCCTGGGTAGGAAGAATCAATATTGTGAAAATGACTATACTACCAAATGCAATCTACAGATTCAATGTGATCCCTATCAAATTACCAATGGCATTTTTCACAGAACCAGAACAAAATAATTTCATAATTCATATGGGAACTCAGAAGACCCTGAATAGCCAAAGCAGTCTTGAGAAAGAAGAATGGAGCTGGAGGAATCAATCTTCTTTAGATTATACTACAAAGCTACAGTCATCAAGATAGCATGGTATTGGCACAAAAACAGAAATATAGACCAATGGGACAAGATAGAAAGCTCAGAAATCAACCCATGCACCTATAGGTACCTTGTTTTTGACAAAGGAGGCAAGAATATACTATGGGGCAAAGATAATCTCTTCAATACATGGTATTGGGAAAACTGGACAGCTAAATGTAAATGAATGAAATTAGAATACTTCCTAATACCATACACAGAGATAAGCTCAAATGGACTAAAGACTTGAATGTAAGAGAAGAAATTATAGAACTCTTAGAGGAAAACATAGGCAGAACACTCGATGACATAAATCAAAGCAAGATCCTCTATGACCTGTCTCCTAGAGTAGTGGAAATAAAAGTAAAGTGGGACCTGATTAAACTTAAAAGCTTTTGCACAAACTATGCTATATAGTTTGAAACTATAAGCAAGGTGAAACTATAAGCAAATGAAACTATAAGCAAGGTGAAAAGACAACCCTCAGAATAGGAGAAAATAATAGCAAATGAAACAATTGACAAATAATTAATTTCCAAAATATACAAGCAACTCATACAACTCAATGCCAGGAAAACAAACAACCCAATCAAAAAGTGGGGGAAAGGCCTAAACAGACATTTCTCTGAAGAAGACATACAGATGGTTAACAAACACATGAAAAGATGCTCAACATTGCTTATTAACAGAGAAATACAAATCAAAATTACAAAGAGGTATCACCTCACACTGGTCATAAAGGTCATTATCAAAAAGTCTACAAACAATAAATGCTGGAGAAGGTGTGGAGAAAAGGGAAAGGGAACGCTCTTGTACTGTTATTGGGAATGTAAATTGATACAGCCAGTATGGAAGATGGTATGGAGATCCTTAAAAAACTAGGAATAAAACTACTGTGTGACCCAGCAATCCCACTCCTAGGCATACACCCTGAGGAAACCAAAATTTAAAAAGACACATGTATTTCAATGTTTGTTGCAGTTCTATTTACAATAGCTAGAACATGGAAGCAACCTAGATGTCCATCAACAGATGAATGGATGAAGAAATCATGGTACATACACACAATGAAATATTACTCAGTCATAAAGAGGAACACATTTGAGTCAGTTCTAATGAGGTGGATGAACCTAGAACCTGTTATACAGAGTGAAGTAAGTCAGAAAGGAAAAGATAAATATTGTATTCTAATGCATATATACAGAATCTAGAAAAACGGCACTCAAGAATTCATTTATAGGGCAACAGTGGAGAAACAGACATAGAGAATAAACTTATGGACATGGGGAGAGGGGAGGAGAGGGTAAGATGCATGGGAAGAGTAACGTGAAAACTTTCATTACCATATGTAAAATAGATAGCCAATAGGAATTTGCTGTATGGCTCAGGAAAAGCAAACAAGGGCTCTATATCAACCTAGAGGGGTGGGATGAGGAGGGAGAAGGGAGGGAGACTCTAAAGGTAGGAGATATGTGTATACCTATGGCTGATTCATGTTGAGGTTTGACAGAAAACAGCAAAATTCTGTAAAGCAATTACCCTTCAATAAAAAATAAATTAATTTAAAAAATTATGTGTATAGTGTTCTTGAGATTTTTATTAATTTCAAAAATTGACCATAAAAGGTTACATTAGCTATTCTATTAGAAAATGAATATTTTCCTAGTGTGTGGGTTCAATTTAATTTCTAGCTGCTTTAGTCTATTACAGTGCCAACAATTTATAGGCAAATGTTTTTAAATCTTTATATCTCAGAAGCAAAAATGCTCCCTGGGAGAGGGGCAACATTTTTTTTTCTTAATACTTATATTTTTAGTATGCTTGGAAGCAATAAGAACCTGTTAAAATATCACATTTTCATTTTACTCTTTTGAAGAATTTATGGACTTTTTCTTGCAAAATATAGCCAGTTATATGAACAGTAAGGTTTTGCCCTGGCCATTAAAAAAAGTATTTAAAATATCAACTATGAATATTTGCAACATAATAATAATGAATATTTATTGTGTACTACCATTTAGCAGGCCTAGCACTAAATGCTATACCAACCTGATCTTATGTAACCATCAAAACTACTTTATAAGATAGTCATTGCCATTTTCCACATTATCTGGATCCAAAAATGAATACTTATGAAAGCTTAAATAACCTCATAATTAAATGTATTTGTCTACTAATTATCAACTACAATCACAAAGCTGGTAGACTTTTCAGTAAAATTAGGGTTAGCAAATTATTGAATGTAACTCCATCTTAAAATATATGCAATTATATCAAAATTTGTTGTTGTTCAGTCACTAAGTCATGTGTGACTCTTTGTGACCCCATGACCTGCAGCACACCAGGCTTCCATGTCCTTCACTATCTCCCTGAGTTTGCTCAGACTCATGCCCATTGAGTCAGTGATGCCATCCAACCATCTCATCCTAATACTAAACACACTTACATTTGGGGAATTCCAAATACTTAAAAAATATAATTTGTGTTAATTCATGAAAAAATATTACTTGTGTTAATTCAAGAAAATATTATTTGTATTAATTCATGAAAATTTGGGGGCTTCCCTGGTAGCTCAGCTGGAAAAAAATTTGAGACCATGGTTCCATTCCTGTGTCAGGAAGATCCACTGGAGAAAGATAGGCTACCCACTCCAGTATTCTGACATGGAGAATTCCAAGGACTGTAGAGTCCATGAGGTCGCAAAGAGTTGGACATGACTGAGCAACCTTCACTTTCATGAAAATTGTTAATGTAAATTTCTCATTCTATTTGTATAAATGATTATGTACTATGTCATAACAAATCATAGAATTCTAAACGAACAAACAAAAAAAAACCCTCCAAAACTCATATTTTTTAACCCCAAACTTGGGAGGAAAAAGCTTTAATTGTAGTTTATTTATGTTGCAGCTGTTCCACAAATATTTGTTCTTGGCTGCTTTCTTAAAAACTCTCAGGGAAATTTTCATACCCATAACAAAGATCAACCATAAGACTTAAATTCTTTAGGGCTTTCTAATTTCTGATATAAATCTCTTTCTACAGTTTTAACTTCTTCTCTCTGAGGCTACAATATTCAGTCAATCAATCAATCTACCCAATGCCATCCTTACAATAATTTTAATACTCAGTTTTAAATTTCTCCAGAATCAATTACCTAGGTCACAGTTGGATTAAATGATAACAAACAAATTCAATGTCCACATTACTGAGGTACCATAAAAATAAAATTATGACTCAGAGTCACTTTAAAAGACTTGAGAGATTAAAAATGTTATATTTTATCATTTTTGTTTTGACATGCTGAAGTTATTTAAATCAGAATTACTGTTGATTATTATAGTTATTCATTTTTACACTGCTATAACTTTACTGCTTTTTTAGGTAGAACCACTTCTTTGTCCTGACAAATCACAGAAGAATAATCATAAGGGCAAAAGATACTGTGTACTAAATAAAAGCCTTCCCATTCAGAAACCTCCTTACATATTAATACAGGAATTGAAAGTCGTTTACCAAGTGTAAGCAATGAGTGAGTGAAAGTCACTCAGTTGTGTCCGACTCTTTGAGACCCCATGGACTATATAGCCCGTGGAGTTCTCCAAGCCAGAAGCCTGGAGTGGGTAGCTGTTCCCTTCTCCAGGGGATCTCCCCAACCAAGGGATTGAACCCAGATGTTCTGCATTGCAGGAGGAATCTTTACTGGCTGAGCCACCAGGGAAGTCCAAGAATACTAGAGTGAGTAGCCTTTCCCTTCTCCAGCAGATCTTCCCAACTCAGGAACGGAACCTGGCTCTCCTACATTAAAGGCGGATCTTTACCAGCTGAGATACCAGGTGTATACATTGGGCCAGACTATGTTCTAGACACTTAGGTTTCAGCCACAACATAAGAATTCCTTGTTCTCGTGGTTCTGTTGAAAAAAAAACAGACTTTAATAAAGTGAAATGTAAACCAGTATACTAGAATCACTGAACATAGGTTACACATAAGCTCAGCTTTAATCAATACTAACAAAGAGTTGTTCAAGCAGTTGTGACTGTATATTTCCATCAGTAGTATATGAGAATTCCCATTGCTCCACATCCTTACCAACAGCAGGTATTGTCTATCTTTTGATTTCTAGTTATGTTGGTCAGTGTGAAGTAGTATTTTATTTGATTTTCATTTCCTTTTACCTGATCACCATTTGAATGCTTTGTTGTCTGTTTGAATATCCTCTGAAGTGCTTAGCTAGTAATTTTATTGTCTTTTTCTTACTGAATTATAGGAACTCATCATATAGTCTAAATATAAACTACACTGTCATATGAATTACAAACATCATATTCAATTCTGTCTCTTTTCACTCTATTAATATCTCCTTATGAACAGAACTCCTAAATTTTAATAGAGCTCAATTTTTCAAGTCTTTAATTTTATGATTAGAATCTTATTGTGTTTTACTTAAAAAAATCTTTGCCCATTCACAGTAATGAAGATGTTCTCCTGTTGTTCTGTATCATAACATGTATTTTCTTTCACATATATATGTCTGCAATCCATTTGGAACTGGTAAACTCTAAGGTATAAGTCAAATTTACTTTAATACAGGTTTCCAGCTGTGTCAGTATCATTAGTTGTAATAGTAAAAGCACTTTGTCCTCCATTGCTGTGGCACTTTGTGTAAAAGAGACATTTGCTTAAAATGGTACAAGTGTCAGCAAGTTTGAATGCTGAATGGAAAATATCCATTAAAGAGGGGAAGACGATGAGGGAAAGGGAAAACAGAATGAACTGGAGTAGGCTACTGTGGATGTGAATTGAAGTGCAAATGGAGATGGTGACCTTAACTAAAAACATAGTCATTCATAATGGCAATATTAGTGAAAATAATTAGTAATGCTTGTGTTATTTACTATAAACCAGGTATTTACTGTTCAAAACACCCACACACATATATATCTATGAATTCATATAGGTATATATATTTTATATATAAATGTTTGTAAACTCATATACATATATTTACATAAACTAATTTCATTTTCTAGCAACACTATGCATATATACACACAGATGTACACATACAGTATTATTAAATAAAATATATGTGTAAGTGAAATTAGCTCATATGTCCTATTCTGCATTTAATTTAAAATATACTATGCTATAGACATTGATTTTATGCAAGAAGTATCTTAAACAGAGTATAAAAGTAATTTGGTCAAGAGTGGTGAAGCTGGAGCTGAAATCCTGGCAAACACATTCAAAATCTCTAGGTTTAAAATTTTATGCTATATTTACCTATAGATATATTTTTATTCAGATTAGTTAATAGTAAATTGATAAATACTTATTAATCATCTGTACTAATAGGCATTTAGCCAAATATCTAATTTTGGGTATTTTGGCTGTTTAGATATTTTGGCAAATATCTATTACCTATTTTCCTGTGTTTTGAGACATGTCTTACTAAGTTTAAATTAAATCTCATTTCTAGAATAATTTTCATAAATTTAGCTGTTAAAAGTAATGGGAGAAATGAATTTGATCAGTCACTTTGAGTTTCCTACGTAGTGCCTTTTTTAAGGTGAATATTCCTCCTTTATCTGAAACCTGTCACTCACAAAAATATATGCCAGTTAATAGATTCAGCATTCAAAATTCCATTTTTGGTTGTATCCTGCCACACTCTTAAAATGTAAAGGAAAACTCTGTGGGATGAATCCAAACACCACATTGGTATCTACTTTAAACACATGCACAGTTGCTCTAATGCTACTTGTTTTATCTAATATCATGTTTGGCTGGAACATACACATGGTTTTTTAAACACACATTTTAGTCAAATTGTAGACACTAACGTCAGCATAATATTTGTGTGGTTTTGCAACAGCAAATTCCAAATAAGCTCCTTAGCCCTCTAACCTCTGGAAAGCAAACTAGAGCATAATGCCCATCAGACATTATATTTCTCTGTTGCCCATTAAGTCACTGGCATTTATCAGCCGGTTCTGTGAAATTCAGACCAATGCAAGCAGAATGAAACTTGAACTTGTGTTTAATGTCACATAGGTTTGAATCACTTCCCCTAGTTTCCCTAAAATTTCTCTGAGGCTTTTCATTTATATGTCCTTTAAAAATATATACATTGGTTGTTGCATTTCAAGATTTAAAAATACTGCAGTAAATAGAGAGTTGCTAAATATACCACACATCCACTACTAATTTTCAAAGCAGAGACAGCATTCTAAGTTAAGAGAAAAGCCCAAGAAAAGGAATAAGCATGTCACAGCATGTTTGGGAAACGAGGCAATAAGTTAGCTGGCGCAGTGGGTGGTTGTTTAAAATCAGAGTAGGAAAAAAAATGCAGAACTTGTATGGAGTCAAATTATAAAACTCTGGAAATTAAATTGAGGTATTTAATTAATTAGCTAATTAATTTTAATAGTATTTGGAGTACTTACTTCAGAAGGCACATTGCTATGTACAGATGATTCAGATTTGAACATGCCATGATATCTGCTCTCAAGGAACTCAGAATGTCATAGGGAAAAGATGCATGAAAACAAGGTGATACTATATGATAAGAGCTAGAAAAAGGGCATGTTTAAAATGCAGTTAGGATTTAAGGTTAAGGCTTATTCAATCTTCCTAGGGAAATGAGAGGAGAAATGCTTCCCAAACAGGCTGCAGTTGGTCTGAGCATTAAGACGAAGTAGTACCCTGCATGCGAGACAGCAAAAAGAAACGTAGATGTGTAGAACAGTCTTTTGGACTCTATGGGAGAGGGCAAGGGTGGGATGATATGGGAGAACGTCACTGAAACATGTTAATTATCATATGTGAGATCAATTGCCAGCCCAGGTTTGATGCAAAGGGCTGGTGCACCGGGATGACCCAGGGAGAGGGAATCAGGAGGGAGGTGGGAGGGGGTTTCTATACACATGTATACCCATGGCGGATTCATGTCAGTGTATGGCAAAACCAACACGATAATGTAAAGAAAATAAATAAATAAATAAAATTAAATTTAAAAAAAAAAAGATCAAGTAGAGGTTTACTGTTCATTTCTTGTGGAGGGATCAGCAGTTACAAAAATCCAGAGGCAGATCCCTCCAGAGGCAGATATTTGAATTCAGATGGCACACTGTCAGATAACGCATTCTATTGCTCCCTTCCCTCTAAATATACATCTGAAAACTTCAAACAGAAACAAGTTTGTTTGACCAAGAAAAAATTTGGCAACTGTGGACTTCAGCCAGTGTTTTCTACACTCTGATACCAGAATTAGACTGAGACAATTTCACCAACTACAGGGTATATATTTATGTCAGGTGACACAAGCCATGTTTACTATATTAGATAAGAAGTCAAAATTGGTTGCTCCAAGAGAAAGGCTAAAACACTGTGCCCACTTGTGATTACTTCTCCAGTAGAAATGTGTTGGTGAGAGAAAGAAAACAAAGCCATACACATAGGACATGGGTCAAGCGATCTGGCTTTCAGTGAATGAATAAGTCTTTTCATGGTTTTGTCATAGGAGAGAAGGGCCCAGTTGTAAATATTGGATCTCATAGCAGACTAGGTGATGAGGATACGGGAGTGCATCTGCAAAATGGCTTTATTGTAACCAAGGACTACAGAGATCAAGAGCAACATAACAAATGACCAACAAAAGCCTGCTGTTCAAACTGAGGCTGAAAAACAGAAGATGGAAAGCACAGAAGCAAAATTAAGAATAAGAGTCTCTCTTTTACTACAGCATAGATAGTCAGGGTGAACTTTTTTAATAAAACCATATAAGGATGAAATGTACATGTATTCACATACATGCACACTCACAGGCATCTTTTAAAACGAATTTTATGGAATTTCCCTGGTGGTCTAGTAGTTAAAACTTTGCCTTCCAATGCAGGTGGTACAGGTTCTATCCTTGGTCAAAGAGCTAAGATCCGACATGCCTCACGGCCATAAAACCAAAACATAAAAGAAGCAATATTGTAACAAATTCAATAAAGACTTTAAAAATAAATAAACAATCTGAAGTGATCTGAAAAAATAGGGATATGTTGAGAAAGATGAACAAATAAAACAGAAATCCTGGGATGCATTGCGTTAGTATAGCCATTTACCCTGAGAGTGTCTGCCAAACCTCAGAGAAGGTACTTTGATGACTACATGTGATACGGGGGCGCAAGGTGAATTTCAGGAAACTCTCAAGTTGACATTCTTCAGATAAAACTAGGACCCCAAAGAGCTCTACAGAAAAGTAAGAGTGAATCAAAAGCAAACACATGGCACAGTCAACAAGAATTTGAATTTATTATCTCTGGCACTAGATGGAAAGGAAGGAAAAAGGGATATCCCCCTAGAAATGTTTTTTAAACATTTTTAATAGAAGATAATGAGAAGATATATTAAATTTCACAAATTTAAAGTGTACAGATGTTTGAATTTCACATTTAACCACTGCAGAGATGAGAATACAGAATATTTCTATCACTCCAGAAAATAACCTCGGCTTCTTCCCAGTCAATCCAGCCTCCATCCTTGGGGTAACTATTATTCTGGCTTCTAGCATTATAGATTCCTTTTTGCTTGTCCTTGAACTTCATATAAATGAAATCATACAGTGTGTCCTATGCGTGTCTGGCTCCCTTCACTCACTGTGAAAGGAAGAATAATGAACCTTTAGAGGTATCATCAATCACTTGAGCTGAAGTCAAGGACACATTTCTTGTCACCTTTTCCTGTTGAAGTTAAGATGCTTGCAACAGTGTGGAAGAGTCTTATCGGGGCATTTTTTTCATGAGGAAGATGTTAATGGTGGATATTAAAGAAAAAAAGATCATTAATGCATCTCTTTCTGCTATATTCTGGAGGGTTTTATTGTTTCTTCCATAAGTACCTGGTTTATTATTTCACCACCATTGCCGCAAAGTTGGTTTATCCCATCACTATAACACTTATTTTTCAGCAGTTACCTGTTCATGCCACACCTGTGATCAAGAGAGTTCGAGTGCAGGAAGGACAAAGACATTTTCATAAAACTTACAGAGATTCATTATGTCATCCACTTTGACTCTTGTATGTTACTTAGGGGCATTCAGTGAGCAGCATATTTGCATTTTGTTTTAAAAAACTGCAATTTGTTTCAATAATTCATAGTTCCAAATAAGAGTATCTTAAATCTGTTAATCTATAGTTCTTCAAGTGGAAGACCAAACTGCTCTATCATGCCCAACTGAACCATATAACAAGGTTCCTTCAGGGGAATATGGCCAGAGCTATGAGAAAGGACTTGATTTCTGCTCACAGAGAGTAGCAAACACAGGCAATTTGGATTCTCCATTTCTAGCACCTATGATTGAACAGTTGCAGCAACCCAGAACACACTGTTGAATAGCAGTTTAGCTCAACCAGCAGTGTACTTGGACTAGATATTTAGGAGACCTCTGTGAATCAAGGGCTTCATTAAGCTAGTGACTTTGCATGAGACAGCAGAGTGTAAAATAGACTTTCTCTCAAATGCAAAAGGTAAAGCTGAGATATTTTTGGGATGAAGCTAGCTGCATTCTTTGATATACTATTTCCATTTGACGAGCAAGATCTTTTGAACCCTCCCTACCATATTATTCATTGTGTTCAAGTTGACACACCTTATCAGACTATCAGGCTGAAGACTAACAAGAAACCCATGAGTCAAGTGTTTCTATAGAAAGTTAAAAGCTACTTTTCAAAGTGGACATAACTGTTATATATGGCAGAGGGATGGTTAGTCCAAAATCTCAAGGGGAGCCTCCAAGTTGAGCTGCTTCACTTGCCTGAGTCTAGTTGGCAAAATCATCAGACACAAAGTAGTCATTAGGACTATGGGACACCAAAGGTACTAGCACTTCTCTGCATGTTACTCTGTCCAACTGAGAGAATCCACTTGGTCACAGATGGAATTGGAAAATAAAAGTATACAAACATCAATCCCTATCATAGATTTAGTTGTATGATAAGCAACAAAAATTCATTGAGTTGGCCCAAAGATACTCTTCTACAAGGTCATCTTAGTTTCCCTTCCACATCATGAACTCTGCCCAAATTCCCATAAGATGAATCTAAACACTTCCTCCCACAATGGAACTGGGTAAGAGGCTGACTTCTGGCACCTGTAGCAAATAGAGTTGTGAAAGTATGAGTTTCTCCTTTTTCTGATATACTTTTAGCATATTTAAATCAGTGAATTTGAACTTTAGTCCACTTTGGGGACAGGGAGAAACTGTCCTGCCCCTAAGTATTATTCTTTTTATTTACTTATCTATTTTTATTTTAATTGGAGGCTAATTACTTTGCAATATTGTGGTGGTTTTTGCCATACATTCACATGAATCAGCCATGTGTGTACACATATTCCCCATCCTGACCCTCTTTCCCACCTACCTCCTGATCCCATCCCTTAGGGTCATCCCATTGCACCACCCCTGAGCACCCTGCCTCATGCATTGAACCTGGAGTGGTGATCTATTTCACATATGAAATATACATGTTTCAATGCTATTCTCTCAAATCATCTCACCCTCACCTTCTCCCACAGAATCCAACAGTCTATTCTTTACATCTGTGTCTCTTTTGCTGTCTCGCATATAGGGTCATCATTACCATCTTTCTAAATTCCATATCTATGTGTTAACATACTGTATTGGTATTTTTCTTTCTGATTTACTTCCCTCTGTATAATAGGCTCCAGTTTCATCCACCTCATTAAAACTGATTCAAATGCATTCTTTTTAATAGCTGAGTAATGTTCCATTATGTATATGTACCACAGCTTTCTTATCCATTTGTCTGCCAATGAATATCTAGGTTGCTTCCATGTCCTGGCTATTGTAAACAGTGCTGCGATGAACACTGGAGTGCACGTGTCTCTTTCAATTCTGGTTTCCTTGGTGTATATGCCCAGCACTGGGATTGCTGGGTGTCCTATGGCAGTTCTATTTCCAGTTTTTTAAGGAATCTTTACACTGTTCTCCAAAGTGGCTGTACTAGTTTGCATTCCAACCAACAGTTTAAGAGGGTTCCTTTTTCTCCACACCCTCTCCAGTACTTATTGCTTGTAGACTTTTGGAGAGTAGCCATTCTGACTGGCATGAAATGGTACCTCATTGTGGTTTTGATTTGCATTTCTCTGATAATGTATGCTGTTGAGCATCTTTTCATGTGTTTCTTAGTCATCTTTATGTCTTTTTTGGAGAAATGTCTATTTAGTTCTTTGGCCCATTTGTTGATTGGGTCGCTTATTTTTCTGGAATGGAGCTGCAGGAGTTGCTTGTATATTTTTGAGATTAATTCTTTGTCTGTTGCTTCATTTGCGATTATTTTCTCCCATTCAGAAGGCTGTCTTTTCACTTTGCTTATAGTTTCCTCAGAGAATTCAGTATTATTCTTTTTAAAGAACCAAAATCAGGATAAAAGGGTAGGCAAGACCTACTACATGCCAGGAAGCAAGTGCATCCACCTTCCATTTTGTGCTACATGGCAACTGCTTGCAACCCAACCAAAGGAATTTCCAATGTTTTGTCCACCCAAAACTCTGTATATTGAGAGACAAGGTCATCATTAGTGACATCATCTGTTCCAGCCTTGAGAGAACTTTTCATTCAGCAGCCATGGCTATTTTGCTTCCATCTGAGACTAGGATTTTGGCTCTTTGTCTTATTTGAACTTGAATCACACAATGACAGCTTTTCAAAACAGAATCTACCTTAACATGGGGCATTTGCTGATCCATTTTAATGATAGAATCTTTTCATTCATCATCAGCTTTAAACATAAGGTCTAGAGGACTTTTTAGTGTGGTGATCTGCCTGCAAACATGTACCTATATTTCTTTGGGTAGTTTCTCCTCCAGTGAGTCACCATCATCAACATTGTACCAAATGTAGGGCAGTAAGAGCTCAAATACTAGCCAATGCCTTATTTATAATTTCCCATGTGAATCAGTCTCTATAAAGTCTCCCTAAGAGGGTAAAAATTTACTTATAGCCATCAGAACTTGAAAACTGCACAACTTTGAAAAGTTTTACAAACTGTATGTATATTAAATAATATTATTGCATTACTGATTACCTTAATTTGGAAATTATACTTTAGCAATGTAAATAAAATATCCTTTTCCTTGGCAATACACACTGGATTATTTAGGTGCAAAAGGTCATCATGCCTGTAACTTACTTCGAAATGTTTCATTGATAATGTGAAGAAGGATCAGGAGCAGAAGGAGAAAAATATATACATGGAGAGAAAGAAAATTTGACAAAATATTGATAGCAACTCATCTAACATGCTAGTAAAATGATGCTTAAAATTCTTCAGGCCAGGCTTCAAAAATACATGAACCGTGAACTTCCAAATGTTCAAGCTGGTTTTAGAAAAGGCAGAGGAATGAGAGATCAAATTGCCAACATCCGCTGGATCATCGAAAAAGCAGGAGAGTTCCAGAAAAACATCTATTTCTGTTTTATTGACTATGCCAAAGCCTTTGACTGTGTGGATCACAGTAAACTGTGGAAAATTCTTCAAGAGATGGGAATACCAGACCACCTAACCTGCTTCTTGAGAAATCTGTATGCAGGTCAGGAAGCAACAGTTAGAACTGGAAATGGAACAACAGATTGGATCCAAATAGAAAAAGGAGTATGTCAAGGCTGTATATTATCACCCTGATTATTTAACTTATATGCAGTCACCCTGATTATTTAACTTACATGCAGAGTACATCATGAGAAACATTGGGCTGGAGGAAGCACAAGGAATCAAGATTGCCGTGAGAAATATCAATAACCTCAGATATGCAGATGACACCACACTTATGGCAAAAAGTGAAGAACTAATGAGCCTCTTGAGAAAAGTGCAAGAGGAGAGTGAAAAAGTTGGCTTAAAGCTCAACATTCAGAAAACTAAGATCATGACATCTGGTTCTATCACTTCATGGGAAGTAGATGGGGAAACAGTGGAAACAGTGACTGACTTTATTTTTCTGGGCTCCAAAATCACTGCAGATGGTGATTGCAGCCATGAAATTAAAAGATACTTACTCCTTGGAAGGAAAGTTATGACCAACCTAGATAGCATGTTAAAAAGCAGAGACATTACTTTGTCAACAAAGATCCATCTAGTCAAGGCTATGGTTTTTCAGTGGTCATGTATGGATGTGAGAGTTGGACTCTAAAGAAAGCTGAGTGTTGAAGAATTGATGCTTTTGAACTGTGGTGTTGGAGAAGACTCTTGAGAGTCCCTTGGACTGCAAGGAGATCCAACCAGTCCATCCTAAAGGAGATCAGTTCTGGGTGTTCACTGAAAGGACTGATGTTGTAGCTGAAACTCCAATACTTTGGCCACCTCATGAGAAGAGTTGACTCATTGGAAAAGACCCTGATGCTGGGAAAGATTGAGGGCAAGAGGAGAAGGAGATGACAGAGGATGAGATGTTTGGGTGGCATCACCGACTCAGTGGACATGAGTTTGGATGGCTCTGGGTGTTGATGATGGACAGGAAGGCCTGGAATGCTGCTGTTCATGGGGATGCAAAGAGTCGGACACGACTGAGAAACTAAACTTAACTTAATCCAAATGTAAAGACCATAAGAGGTTATACTTTTTTTATAGGGCCAAAAACTTTTAGGCAGACTGGAAGGAAGGAATATATAATGTATAGCATTTAAATTTTTTTCACAAATCCATGAGATGCATTTGCCAAGAATACTTGATAAATGACACTCAGTTAAATATTATTGTAGGTTAGGGTAAAGGAGGAAGAAAAAATAGTAATATAGTTGAAGAGAAAATATGGAAAGAAGATGGAACTTTCACCAAGAGTTGATAAGTTGCTTCACCAACTTGGAAAGTAATTTTACCAGATTCCTAATTTAGAAAACATAATTTTTGTGGCAAAGAGGATGACTGGAGATATGTTGAAGTTGGAGAGAGGAAGACAAATTAGAAGAATATTATAAAAGTTAAAGTATGATATGATGCAGGCCTACATTAAAATGAGTACAAAAAGGGAAATATCAGAGGTTATTTTAGAGGCCTCATTTTTTTCTCTCTCACATGATAGTATTTCCAGACTGCTTAACAGTACAGTGGTCATCTTCTTTGCACTTGCTTGTTTGTAGTCTAGAGCACCTAGATATATTAAACTTCCAACTGCCTTTCTGGAAAGCTAGGTCTTATCACTGGCAAAAGAAAAGGTCATAGCTTAAGTGCTTTTCTAACATGAATTCTGTTCCTTTAGAGATGGGCACAGTTGTATTTTTATATTTTTATTGGCGTATAGTTGATTTACCATGTTTGTTACTTTCTGCTATACAGCAAAGTGAATCAGTTAATACATAACAGAGAGTCACAACGTATAAAACTATCTTCTGGTTTGTTTTAAAGAGCCTGAAACTTAACTTCTCCACCAAATAGAATAGAAACCACTGTAAAAATTCCATTTATAACATATACTTAATCCAGTACCAATAGAACTTTAGATCTGTGCTATGAAGTCACTTGCTTGGCTGAAAGCTATTTAATTTTATTTTTCATCCAAATGTATGTTGTAGGAAAGGAATGCAAATATCTCTTTTTCTTCTTTAGCAGGAAATCATGGCAGTTGGGAATTATTTTCAGTTATGATTCTTTTCTATATAAATTTACAGTGGCATATACTGGGGAAAATAAAAGTACTTATTAAAGTAAAAGAAGAAGAATGTTCAATGAATTAAAATGGGGAATATTCTCCAAACCATCCAATTCTTCCTTCCCACAATTTAATTCAGGAAGATATTTTTGCACAGTAATCCCAAAGTTTAAACAATGTTTTATAAACATAGTCATAAAACTCAATGAAAAAGTATGTGATACCTATTTACTTTAAGAAATTATATTGTGCTTAGAATTTGTCTTCTAGAAGCTACAGGAATCAAAACATTGGCCTAGAATTTGAGTATACATAGTCACATATTTAAAAAGGCATCTTGGGAGAGGACTGAAAATGCATTCTTTAAAATTACTTTGGACTTTGTAATAGTTTATCAAACTCTTGGTTACAGACTTCTGTTAACTAAATTTATAAGGTTGGCCAATATGTTAAATTATATCGTTTGTGGTAGAGCATTTTAAGTACCTAGCTTCTATTTAAATTCAGAACTAGTTTATAGATCATGCAAAATTAATTTTAGCAATTCAGACATCTGTTTTCCCTGTAGAAAGGGGGTTGAATACCTGCACCCAAACTCTGCACTTCCTCTCAGTGAGTGTGCTGCATGAGCCTATACATACACACACACACTCACACGCACACACACACACACACATGCATCAGCCAGGCTTGACATAATTTCTTTTTTGCTCTATTTCTTTCTCTTTCCAAAATGATGATGTCACAATCTCATAAATTTGCTTCTCTAAATGCTACTTTGTTGTTACCCTGGGCTTTAGGTTAGTGTGACATTTCTTCAGAGTTTTAAGTAACACTGATTAAGCCTAGGAGACATTCTGCCCTCTTCCAATAAAGGATGGTTAGTTTTACCTAGAGAACTACTTTATTTTTCTTATCTCCAAATCATTGGTGGAAGGAGGTATCTATCAGAGCAGGTGTCTATGGTCCATAATAATTAGAAAAAAAGAATCAAGAGTAAGAATGGACCAGAATCATTAGGAAAGAGATCCATGACAAAACTTTCTCCGTTAGATGTCTATTTTATTGCTGCTGCTGCTGCTAAGTCACTTCAGTCGTGTCCGACTCTGTGTGACCCCATAGACGGCAGCCCACCAGGCTCCCCCGTCCCTGGGATTCTCCAGGCAAGAACACTGGAGTGGGTTGCCATTTCCTTCTCCAATGCATGAAAGTGAAAGTGAAGTCACTCAGTCGTGTCCGACTCAGCGACCCCATGGACTGCAGCCCACCAGCCTCCTCCATCCATGGGGTTTTCCAGGCAAGAGTACTGGAGTGGGGTGCCATATCATACACTCTGTACTGGCTTCATAATCAAGCAAAAATCTGACATCAGGTCAGTTTCCCAAGCACATATCTCTACTTAAAAGAAAATAAACTCACTGACTGATCCAGATAGATACACAAACTTTCCAAGTCCTGTATTCTTTCTACTGTACCAATCACTCCAAATTTACCAGTGCAAAAAGTTTAAAATACTTGTCAAAAGTTTTCTTTAGACAAGATACAGTAATATGTTGAATATTTTGGTGTAATACTTTTCAAATGTATTTGAGTGCTACTGTAATTAATAACAAAAATTACTTAACTTAAAACTTTGCTGAGAACGTAATTGCCAGAACTTAGAAGCAATCATGATGGTCTTCAGTAGGTAAATGGATAAATAAACTGTGATACACCCAAACACTTAAATGTCATTCAGTGCTTAAAATGAGTTTTCAAGCCATGAAAAGAGTTACATAACATTCTGGAAAAGGCACAACTATGGAGACAATAAAAAGATCATTTGGTTTCTAGTGGCTAGGGCATGGGTGAGGTAGGGGATGATAGGCAAAGCACAGAGAATTTTTAGGGAAGTGAAAATATGATACACATAGTAATTTCACATTGAGTGTGTCAAAGACATCAGTAGGGCCTACCTATTGAATGGTGATTATAGCTTTAAAGATTAATAGCCTGGGTATAATTCTGAGTTTTCTTTAAAATATTTCCTTTTCAAATATATGATATGTCAATGTTGAAATATATTGAGCCATTATTAATGATCATCATTCTATTATTTATCATGTTACTTCTCAAGGTGACAGCTAACTTTGAAACAAGAGGACTCAGGATTAATTTTGATAGAAAGAAAGGAAAAGTTTCAATCTGTATCATCAGTTACAGAGAACTGTCAAACAACAACTGGATAAATGGATGGATAGATTTCCTTTTCTATGAAAAGAAAGCAGAAGAGTTTTGTTTTATGTAACTAATAAAGTAGATTCTATTATTCTAGGGCCAAAATCCTACTGGTCTTAGTATCTAATACTGAAATATTAACAGCATTAATATTTAAGTAGTAGTTAATATTTGTCTGCTTTATAAACTCTGAAGAAATTTGAAGAGTACAATAAATGAGCATGATGTTGAATATACATTTAGTGTAAATACCAACTGCTTATTAGAATGGTCATAAACTGTAAATTATTAAGGTCATACTCAATTTTCTTTGGATCTTGAAGTACTACTTATTCTTAAATATCCTACCTACTGCAGTATGCCATTTTACAAGTTCCTCTTTAGCTCCCATTGCTGTGTCAGGCACAGGGAATTCAAAACGTAAGTCACAATTCTAAAGCAAGGCATTCTAGACCTTGTGGTTGTGATGAAAGGGGTACCCAGCATGGCCTGAAGTGGTCCAAGAAAGAGAGATTTCAATGCATACTCAAAGCATATATTGAAGTTGGTCTTCAGAATAAGCTAATAAGTTGAAAGCCCTTTTGTGCAAATATTCCTTAAATATCTGACTACCTTAGCAGTCAATGTGTTGAGTGGCTAATAACATAGACTGGACTCAGGTTGTGCTATACTCAGTCATGTCCAACTCTTTGTGACCCTGGGGGCTGTAGTACACCAGACTCATCTGTACAAGGGGTTTTTCAGGCAAGAATACTGCAGTGGGTTGCCATTTCCTTCTCCAGGGGATTTTCCCAACCCAAGGATTGAATCCGAGTCTCCTGTATCACAGGTAGATTCTTTATCAGACTCTACTCGACTATTATCTGTGTAGCTTTGGGCTCATTACTAAAACTCCTTGAACTTCATTTTTGTCATCTATAAAACGGAGATCATAATACTAGTTGCTACCTCAGAGGTATTTCTGTGAGGATTGCAAGAGTTACTACATGTAAAAACTTAGAACAGTTCTTGCCACATAGGAAATGCTGGTCAGGGAAGGCTGTTACCATTTATTTTCAGGAGCTGACTAAGTACTCTCTGGGGGACATTCACAAAAGCAAACAGCCACCCTCTGTTTCCATGAATAATCTGGCTCTGTCCTCAAGTTTTCATATTCCACACAGAAATTTATATCCCTTGCATTTGTCTGGAATCACTGTCCTTAGAAAGTAATGTAGAACTCTATTAGTTTAGGACTTTGTTCCTTGGGAGCCCCACCTTTACTCCCATCTCTAGTGTGCAGTGTTCCCACGGACTGTAAACATTACTCTCTGTGGTAAAGTCATTTTTTTCTCATATGTTACAGTTTTACTGATTATGTCTAGTCACTTACAGTCTGAGACTCTAGAAACAGTCTGACAGGTCAGCTCATCAAGAGTTAGGCAAATCTCAGAGTGCATGTCTCTCAAGAGGGAAGCAAAAGGGTCTGGGGAAGGTGGATAAAGAGGGAAGTAGTGGAATGAAGGAGAGGGTCTTAGCATTCTAAGGAGAAGGAACTGATTTTTTTTTCTTTTTAATGAAGTACTTCAAATTGGACTTAATGATTTCTTTAAGTTTGAGTTTAGTCCTGAAACATTCTCGTAAGTTCCTATTAGTTTATAGAGGGTAACTCACTTAAATTTGGGTAATTGCGTTCATATTTGACCTATGACAACCCTCTGTTCTGTTTTTGCACCCATCAAAATCCAAGAGCTATTTGTCTGACCTAGGAGCCATGCATTGGTGTGCATTTGGCTAAAATACATGAGAGAATTTTTCAAGTATTCATTAAATTAAATTCTTCAGGAGGAAGGCTTTCATATTTCTTATTCGTCTTTTCAACCCCCATACCTAAAAGAGGTACAGCTCAGTCGTTCAGTTGTGTCCAAGCTTTTGCGACCCCGTGAACCACAGCACACCAGACCTCCCTGTCCATCACCAACTTGGGTTCAGAGAAGACATTAAAAAATAATGCTTGCTAAAATACTGACTTAATGAATTAATTAATCATTTCTCTCACCAAAAAGTGAGCCAAGTTCCCATTTTCTTAGTTTATATGGAGAATTTATCTTGTTTCAAAGCCTCCAACTCAGACTGTATTTAACAACTGAGTGACTAACACACACACACAAACAGGGGAAAGAAAGTCTTGTCATTGCTAGAGGAGTTTGCAAACTTACTCTTCCTGCAAAAGAGCAAAATGCAAGTAATCAAAAATGGCAAAAGGTGGAAAAGATAGGTAATTCTTTGTCTTATGTAGGTTACTACTCTCCGCCATGGAAAAGCAGAACGTTCTATAATTACAAAATGGTTCAGAACCAATATCGCAATGCAATTACTTCCCTATCAATTAGCAGCAAATGTTTGGGGTTTTTTGTTTGTTTGTTCTGAGATATGCACATATCTGCCAGGCCTCAAAATATGAAGCAACAAGCAAGAATGTTATATTCATCAAGAAAATGGAGGCCTCAGAGTTAGGCTTATTTTTCAGAAATGTAGAGCCAGCATTCTTCTCATGGAAAAAGTGTCAGTGAAATCTGTATAGGAAGCATCATTACATCTCTGAAGGTGCCAAGGTGAAATGAACAACTATAGTAGCAACACATAGTGTTTAACCATGATAATGCTTATCATTATGATATGCCACATGATATTGTAATGATTGCTTTATAAATATTATCCACTCTTCATAACATATGAGGAAGTACTACATTACCACCCCCCTTAATACAATAAATTAATAATAATTTTTTAAAAAGTAACTCCAAATTTTCCACAACTAGTAAGCAGCCAAATCTAGATACAAGTCCCGGCATTTTGGTCCTATATCTATGTTCTTTACCAGTATAAAAATCAAAGTGTTAGTTTCTCAGTCATATCTGACTCTTTGTGACCCCATAGACTGTAGCCTTCCAGGCTCCTTTGTCCATGGAATTCTCTAGGCAAGAACATTTGAGTAGGTAACCATTCCCTTATCCAGGGGATCTTTCTGACCCAAGGATCCAATCCAGGTCTCCTGCATTGCTGGCAGATTCTTTACCCTCTGAACCATCACTATACTAAAGAAGAAATATAGTATATGCTTACATTTTAGAAAACAGATTATACCTCTGAAGCTTTTGAACTAAATTAATTGATAATGTCTCTTGAGCTCCTACCAAAAAATTTAACAAACATATATGCCAAGCAATGTATTCATCACTATGTGAATCTCATGGTGATGGGTAAGGAATTACCTCTGTGCCACAATGAGTGATGAGGGCTATAAGGGGCAGATGTGTATAACCAATGGCAAGAGGATTCAAATGAAATAAACACAATAATGGAGAGACATTTTTTGATGCAGGAAGGAGGCCAGTGTTAGAAACAATTGGCAATGGGTTCCAAGGCTTTTGATTTATCTCAGATATTTATTTACTTGGCAGTACACCACGCAAGATCTTAGTTCCCCAACAAGGGGTCAAATCCAGGCCCTCTGAAATGGAAACACAGAGTCTTAACCCTTGGACCATTAGAGAAATTTCTAAGATACTTGTTTAAATTAAGAGTCCAGCATTTGAGAGCCTAAAACTATCAACAGAGGCCCATAATATTTGAGTAGTGGAGAGAGCACAGATCAGAAATTAAGAGATCTTTAAGACTAATTCTTTCATTAAGACTAGTTAGCAATCTGAGTTTCAGTTACCTTATCTTTTACATAGATATGTAAGTTCTCCTCCCATATTTATTTACCCCCCCCTTATTTTTTGGTTCATTATTTTGGGCAATATTCAGGTAGACAACATGTAAGGATAAACAGAGCAATCAGTAAAATAGTGTGACTGTTAGTATCATCACAATTCTTTGTTTTTTTCTACTTGCTATCATGCAACAAAACTCACTATAGCCACATGGAATGAACATCACTCACAGCTTCAAGGTAGTATTCATATGGTTAATGGAGAGAAGAACTAGATCAAATCTCTTACTATATTGATTTTTTAAATTATTTAATCACTCAGTTACTTACTTGAAATGATGTGGTAAAAGATGTGATACATATATACAATGGAATATTACTCAGCCATAAAAAGGAATGCTTTTGAATCCGTTGTAGTGAGGTGAATGAACCTAGAACCTGTTATACAGAGAGTGGTGTGCCAGAGAGAGAAAAACAAATATTGTTTATTAACACATACATATGGAATCTAGAAAAATAATAGAGATGAACCTATTTGCAAGGAAGAAATAGAAACACAGATGTAGAAAACAGACATGTGGACATGGGAAGCAGGGAGAGGAGGGTGAGATGAATTGGGAGAGCTGCACTGACATATATACACTAGTTCAGTTGCTCAGTCATGTCTGCTCTTTGCAACACCAGGGCCAGGCTTCCCTGTCCCTCACCAGTTCCCTGAGCTTGCTCAAACTCACATCCATTGAGTCAGTGACGCCATCCAATCATCTCATCTTCTATCATCCCCTTCTCCTGCTTTCAATCTTTCCCAGCAACAGGGTCTTTTCCAGTGAGTCAGTTCTTCACATCAGGTGGCCTAAGTATTGGAGTTTCAGCTTCAGCATCAGTCCTTCCAATGAATATTCAGGGCTGATTTCCTTTAGGATGGACTGGTTTGAGCTCCTTGCAGCCCCAGGGACTCTCAAGAGTCTTCTCCAACAAAAGCATCAATTCTGCAGCATTCAGCTTTCTTTATGGTCAAACTCTCACATCCATACATGACAACTGGAAAAACCACAGTTTTGACTAGATGGACCTTACATGTACACTACCATGTGTAAAACAAATGGCTTTTTTCTATCTAAAATAGATAGACCAAGATGTGGAGAAATGGAATCCTCATACATTGCCGGTGAGAATGGAAATATACAACTACTGTGAAAAGTGGTATGACAGTCTCTCAAAAAGATAAACATTGCATTTCTGTATCATTCAGAAAGTCTACTTCTAGGTATACACTCCAAAGCATTGAAACAGGTATTCCACAGGTATTTGTACACACATTCATAGTAGCATTATTCATGATAGCTAAAACATGGAAGCAACACAATGAATAAACAAAATATTGTATATACATACAATGGAATATTTTTCAGCCTTTAAAAAAGAGGGAAATTCTGACACAGGCTATGACATAGATAAACTTTGAAAACAGTATGCTAAGCAAAACAACCAATCACAAAAAGACAAATGCTGTATGATTCCACTTTTATGAGGTAAATAGAGTAGTCAACTTTCTAGAAACAGAGTACAGTGGGTGGTTGCCAAGGGCTGGGGGAGAAGGGAATACATGGATGATAATAGTGGTTGCATAGCAGTGTAAATAAATATATTTAATGCCACAGAACTGTATACTTAAAGTGGTTAATTTTATATTATATCTAGCATACCACAATTAAAAATACTAAAAAATTTTAAAAGTCAAGATTAGAGGACCAAAGTAAATTGCATGGCATACACTCCCCCAACTAAAAATAAATACAAAACAAAGAGATAAGCTAATACTGGCTGATGCGTGTGTTGATAAGACAAAAAAATAATAATAATAAAATAAGCTACTAACCCTAACTGGAAACCTATGACTTCTACCCTAGTCTCTTAGGTATTTCTCTTGGCAAGGTTCTGTAGCACTTTATATCTGATAAGAGATCAGAATGTAGTAGTGATTCAATAACAGTTTAATAAAGAAGACTTTTTCGATACCTAAGTTTGAGCTTTGAGCTATAAAATCTATAAAATCTATGAAATCAACTCTCTTAATATGTCCATCCTTTCAGAAAATAACTAAATAATATTACTGGCCTGTGTATGGTATCGTTGGGCTTCCTCAGTGGCTTATAGGTAAAGAATCTGCCTGCAATGCAGGAGCCACAGGAGATGTGGGTTCAATCCCTGGGTCAAGAAGATCCCCTGGAGGAGGGCAGGGCAACCTTCTCCATATTCTTGCCTGGAGAATCCCATGGACAGAGGAACCTGTTGGACTACAGTCCACAGCGGCGCAAAGAGTAAGACATGACTGAAGCAACTTAGCATGCACACATGCACATATGGTATATTTAACTTGACTCATTAATTAAATCTTCTTGCATGATACCTGTTTTCTTTTGATAGTAGATTCTTCAAAAAGCTGTGAAAATCCTTTATTCTGAGAATGGACACCACATTTGACATAGTCACATAATGCTAAATCATTACTCTAGATCAATCGCCATTAGCAACTTTATAATGAAATTTCCTAAAACAAAATCAGATGAAATTTAAAATTGATTTTGTGACTAGGGCTCTGAGTCATGCAATCCATTAAAACAAAAACTTTCTGATATTTATACCTGGGATCTAAATCTTCTATGCTATCAAATGCTTTAGTCTGTAAGTCTAAGTAGCCAGCAATATTTCTACAAAAAAATATATATACATGCATCAATACACAGAAAAATATACATATACAATCCATTCATTATTGTCACTTTTCCCTTGGGTGTCAAAAAGCAACAAAATCTTAGTTCATATATTTTCCCATACAAAAAAATTACTTGAAATATTGCAAAAAGCTTATGAAAAAGTTTTTCGTCAGTTGTCTCTAGCTGATTTAACAAGCATATACTCCCTGATTATTTTCCTAAAGCACATCTTTGATCACATCACCACCCTGCACAGAAACCATCAAGAGCTCTTAATGGCCTGAGAAGTGAACCCAAAAACCTCACTCAAACAGTCTAGTGCCTGTAACAGTTTGCAACCTCCTTCTCCAAGTGCCCTGCACTGTTTTCCTTTATTGAACCTCCTCTCTGAACAAAACAGGCAACCTGCCATTCCTGAACAAACCTAAAATTTCCATTTCCTAGAACTATTGATTCTGCTTGGTTGCAATGCAGTTCTATGTATCTATATTCCACTCTCCCACATCTTAGTGTGCTATAATCATCTTGCTTAGCATTGTACTAGCATATAGAAAGGACCACACATACAGATGGGCTTTCCTCCATTGGTTTATAAGTAAATACTAAGTACATTGTGGTATTTGTTTAAAACTTACAAAGCTAGACAGATATTTTGGCTTTCTAGGAATCTGGAAATCAAAGTTCTACATGATTCTACATAAGTTTTTCTTTCTAGAAGTAAGTTTAATGGGATAAAAAGCAATCATTTTCAACTTGTTCCTCTGGAAATTTTGACCTTTGAGGAATAAAAAGAAACTACATACACAAATATTATTTGTATATTCCACAAACATTTATTGAATATCTTCCATGTACTTCAAATTATAGATGGTAATTCAAAATGATGGAAAAATATTAATACATTCTTTGGAGTAAAGAGACATAATTATAATACAAAGCAGACAGTGACTTATTGTAAAAAGAGAGAGAAAGAAAGATTGTGCCTGCTTGAGAGGACCCCAGAAAGCTTCACGTTAAAGCAAGTTGTTTCCATTTGTCTCCAACAAATGTCAACCATAATGGAAAAACATTAAGACATTTAAGTATAAAACCCTTCATCATGAATGTGTTTCCATGGTGTCAATTTTATATGTTTATATAGACTGTTTTCCTGCTCTCATGAAAAAGATTTTAATAAATTTATGTACACAAAAGCGCTGAAAGTTGCATTTGTAACGGTATTCTTAAATATTAGTGATTTGGAATATTACTGTGTATATTCCTATCTTGGAATAGTTCTCTCCTTGAGATTTAGGGATTTTCAGATTATCTTGTCCTCAGAATCTATTGATGTTGTCTGACTTCATCAGCACAAAATAGGTCCATGAGTCGGAGGGTTAAGTGCTTATTTCAGGAACTACATTTGTCTTTCACACATGGAAAGGGCTACCGGTGACTTTATGAGTCAATTACAACTCATTTCCAGGCTTCTCTTGCCTTTAGTGTGTATTTTAAGAGATATACTCCCAGTGAACTTTCCTTCTTTAAAAAAATATATGAATTCCTGTGATGAATGGAGAAGCAACCAAGAAATCCTGCTCAATTAATACATGCTGCAACATTGCCAGTAACGAAGAATAAATATAGTCATTTTTTGAAATGTCAAGCAGAGCAATGGATTTTTTAAAAAATAACAAATGTTTATTTAGTTCCTAAAAGTGCCACAGTGTTAGGCACAAGGGACATTGCAGTGAAATAGGCAAATGGTCCATGCTGTCCATACAAGACACGTTGCAGGTTTATGATCTATGGGTTACAAGAAGAAAGAAGGTAAGAGGTTGGAGAAGAGAGGAGATAAAATGCAACTGATAAACAAGCAAACAAATTTCAAAACATAATTTCAAATAGTGATGGGTGCTATGAAGACAATAACTCAAGGCTATCTGATAAAGAGGAAATTGACAGAGACCTTTAGTTAGGTGGGTATGGAAGGGAGTCATATATAAGAAGGTGATATTGGAGCTGACACCTGCGCAACCAATTTATAAAACAATAACCATGTAACAATCCAAGCACAAATGCAGTGAAAGCAAAGATCCTAAGGCAGAATATAGGTTGGAAGATTCCAGGAAAAAAAAAAAAAGACTAGTAAAATAGAAGCATGGTGACTGAGGTGGGGGATGCTCCAAAGTGTAACTGTGGGGTTTAGCAAGGTCATTTAAGATGATGTAAGGAAGATCTTTTAAATTTGTGTAGTATGTGTAAGTAGTTTGGATTTTATTTTGTAAAGCCCTGATTTGAAGTCATGGTAAGGATTTCTGTATACTTTTGCATACATCAGTGAAGTGAAAGTTTGATGTTTATATTTATTCAAGCAGCAATGGATGAGGAATTTCTATGTGCCAGAGTCTGGAATTAGAGCAGAAAGTAGACAAGAGGATAGACTTAGTACTTACTCTCTAAGAATTTATAGAGTGATAGAAGAAGAGCACTGAAAGTTCTAAGCATATTATATCACATTTATAAAATCTTTTGGATCATCTAAGGTCTGATATAACTTCCAGTCAGTAATATCTTTCCATATAATATGGCATATAAATTGAGCCTTGAAATACAGACTAGTTGAGTATGGAAATGGGGGCATGGGAGGTTTTGGAAAATCGTGGAAATACTTTGAACAATGAAGTTTAACAATGGGTCAAATACTGATAAAAGTAGAGTTAGATTGACACCAAGTTTTTTTAGCTGAAGTAACTAGAAGGATAGAGTTGACATTCACTCAGAAGAGGAAAACCCCAGAAGAACAGGGATTTGTTAGACAATTTAAATGACAGTTATGAACACAGTTTAAGATGCCAATTTGTAACTAAGTAGAGATTTTGATGGGCAGTTGAATGTATGCATCTCAAGTTCAGGGCAAATGACTGGGCTGGAAATAAAAGGTGGGGAGTCATCAGGAGATACGTGGCCTTTAACACCTTGTGACTGGATTATCTGAACAGTGGGGTAAATCTACTGAGAAAAGATGAAGTTTGAGTCCTGAGGTACTACAGATTTAGAGGCCAGACAGAGGAGGAAAAATCAGCAAGGAGAGGAGTTCTAATGATGAAAGAAGTAAAAAGTGAGTCAAAAGGAATTAGTGTGCCAATAAATTAATGAGGCAAAGAGTAATCAACACCAACAAATGCATTTAAGTAATTTGAGAATTGAAAGTCCCCATAGGATTTGGTACTGGGGAAGTAATTAGTGACTTGGCAAGAACAATTAGAGTGGAGTGGTAATAATTAAAACCTCACCAAAGCAGGATTAAGACAGAAAAGATAGAGAAGAATTAGTGAAAGTTAACTCCTCTGAGAGGGGCTTCCTTGGCGATTCAGTGGTAAAGAATCCGCCTGACCATGCAGGAAATGTGGGTTTGATCTCTGTAAGAGAAGATCCCCTGGAGAAGAAAATGGTATTCTAGTATTCTTGCCTGGGAAATCCCATGGACAGAGAAGCCTTGCAGGCTACAGTCCACAGAGTCACAAAAGAGTCAGACACAGCTTAGGGACTGAGCATGCACACAGATAGGGTAGCAAATGTTTGTAGAAATTTTTTTTTCCTAATTGCTTTTTACTACTCAATGAAATAGAAGGCAATTTTATCAGCTGAGAGTGAGGCCAGAAAGGAGGTGGTTATAGAGAAGATTTAGGGGAGACCTCTAAAGAAGTAGGAAGAAAAGATGGACGTTTCCCTAAATGGAATATAAGTCAGTGTAAAATGTCTAAGATTAGCAGGCGTGTATCTAAAAGTGATGTCATTAAGTAAAGAATATGTTTTACTCATTATGATTGCAGAAGCAGTAATGAATTTAATCAACTTTAATTTTGTAAAATTGGTATGATGTGAGGGGCAATATAATGCATGGAAGAATCCTAATCCATTTGAAGACATAGGGGATATAAGTACAGTGAAAACATGATAAGATCTAAAAAGTATAGATCCTAGAATACTGGAGTTTAGATACAAGGAAGACTGATTTGGAGCTGGTGGGTTTGAAGATATTATGATTACTCATATTTGATAAAGTCTAGTTGTTTTCCTCAAAGTAATAAGTCAAAGTTGGACAAAAAAAATGAAATCATTTACAAAGTGGTAAAGAAATCAGGATAAAATTATAAATTTCCAGTATATGAAATAAGGGCCACAGATTTCATCTTAGAGTATGTGAGATATGCTTAAATTTTTAAGAAAAGTGTCATGATAAGTACTTTGAAACAGGTAATCAGAGGAAGGGGACGTGGACAGAAACTGAAAGCAGGATAGAAAAATGAGCAGTCTGATAACACCTTACAGAGCAAAAACGCAAAGGCAGAAACTGAGGAGAAGTTAGGTTGTGTAAAGAAACATACAGACTGGATGCATGGTCTCAAGAATTTGGCATTCAAACCAGGTAGATAGGCTTGTAAGCAAGTAATTTTGACCAGATGTGATAAACACTGTGTCACAGGTATGCACAAAATGTTATATAGACACCGAGAGGGAACTGAACAATTCTGACCATTCTGCAATGAGCAAAATTGAGGGATAAAGGAAAAATTTCACTGAAGAAATTGAAAGCTGAGTGGTCATTTTCCAAGCAGAGGAAAGTAGAACTGGGTGTGCTCAGTAGAGAGAAGAGAAAGCTTAATATCTAAGCAATGTAATAACATGACATGTCTAGTAGATAGTGCTGTTTTGGATACGTTTTAGCATGGATGCTAGAGGGGGCATAGTGGGAAATAAGGCTAGACTTTGAAGATGAAGCCAGTTGAGAGTAATTTTGAATGGCAACCTAAGGGATCTGGACATTTTTCCTATGGGTAATAAGTATTCACTAAAAGTTTTAATTTGTACTTTCAGAGGTTTTTTCTGTATGTGTGTAAGTTTTTTTGTGTACAGGAAACATGTTTGCCTGTGTCTAAGACAGTGAATGATGTTCTCTTTTTTATTTTTTTAATAAGTCTGAACTTATTTGACCACACTGATCTCCCATGAAATGAGTGACAACTTAAATGTATGTTGTGGTTCAAATACTTGCCCATTAAGAGTATATAATGAGACTTCCTTTCTAGTAACCCAGTTGGAAACTTTAGGCTCATCACTATTACATTCTCACAACTGAAACTGATTAGCAGTTATGTGATGGGGCAAAACCAGAGCCTGGCCAATATCATCTGGCCTTTAGATTCTCTTTGAATCCAGTTCCACATTTGTATAGTGGCAGGTTGGAGATGGACATATTTGATAATTCTAAGATTTGTTCCATGTCTGAAAGTGTGATGACTCCATGTAAAGAAGGAAAAAGGCAAACTATAACTAAAATTTCACTATGAATATCCACATATCAAAAAAAATGAAAGCAGTTATCCTATTTTTCCAAATCAGGAATAAATTGTAAAATACTGTTGCCCAAAATAGAAGTTGGTTAATATACTATTAGGCCAGCATTAAATAGGTACAAAATTATTAATATATTGAATGCGAGTACCTCTATATTGATTTTCAAGGATAGTTGTGGCACATTGGTGTCTGGTCTGGTTAGCATAATTTTCTTGATGCTCAGTTCTTACTGGATTTATTTCATTTGAACTCAAAGGAATAAAGTAAAACTTTAAAACAAAATTGGACAGTTTTTCCTGTATTTATACATTTTGTAAATTTTGTGACAAAGTTTTGTAACAAAACCATAGCTCTCAGTGGGTGCATGAGGTTAAAGTGGTTTCATCTCAAACTGGAACCAGATGTGAGGACTGGTGAAGTGACCAAATGTCATATTACAAAACCAAAACAAAACCACTGTTCACTGTCTTCATCTCTGCTAAGCACCAAAATGATGTGTTTCAAGGTCCAGCAAAGGTTTGAATGAAATTTGTCTCATTGGGAATTAGGATTTAATCCAAGATCAGCAAAGAATAAAATCATAAAGGGATCTGGGTGAAAATTTGCACCATAGATTTCAGAAAAAACTGCTAACTGTTGACTAAACCCTTAGAGCCTGATAATGATACGGAAGTATTTTCACAATCCTACATACCTTATTATATCCTTTTTAATATTCTGCTCCTTTTATACCCCCAAGTGAGACAACTTTCACTTTTCCTCTCTTTCAGTTTCATCACTGCTCATTACTAGCACTTGCCATGAAGATTCCATTCTTTTGTTAGAAATCATTGAATCCCTTTATTTTATAAGTGAGAAACTATGTCTCAGAGATATTTATTATATTATTATACATAAATATTTGATTATATAAAATAAATTACATATATAATTTTTTGTAAAGTCGTAAAGTCATACTATTAATCGCAGGCTTAGAATGCCTCTAAATTTCTACAGCTTTAAGTATCTATAACCAAATAATATTTACTATAACTAGAGAAGGGCACCTCTCAGATTATAAACATTCAAGTTTGAACAGTATAATCCCACATTGAACATTGAGGGAGATACCTATTAAAAATTCTAGGATGTGATCAATGTCCCCTGAATGCCACAGCGTTACCTACACTGATGCTTTCTTCATAGGTCCAGAAATATGGAGAGGAGCGGCACTCTTTTTTGGGTCTCTAAATGGTTTCAAAATCTGAAACTAGCACATTAGTTTCACAGGTTCTCTACTATCGCACCAAAAGATATTTTTATTCTTGTAGCATCCAAACAACCTAAATTTTCTAATTCCTTCTCATCAATTATTCAGCCAGAGAAGAGTAGCAAGATTAAGTTTACTGTTCTTTTAACATGAGTAAAGTTTTCAAAGTAGGTAATGTGAAGTCACTTGGAATCAAGTAGTGACCTAGGAGATAAAATAATACAGTAGTCTAAAATCTTGCATATCATATAAACCAACAACACTAAAACTCAGAAAGGAAAAAATTGGAAAAGAGAACCCAGCACCTATCTCAGGTTGAAAATCCACTTGTTTTTGTTCAAACATTTGGCTAAAACAAATGTTGTCCACTTTCCATTTACAAGAATTAGTAGCTCTGCCAATAGCTGTAGTTTCCTAGGCCAAGATTCTCCCACATCTCATAAATCTTCTAACTAGAGTGGTGAAAAATTCCTTTTAAGGTTGCAATTGGTTAAAAAAAAAAAGTCTGAAAAGGAAGACAAAATACTTGTTTCCTCTCCTGAAAAAATGTAAAGGGCTTACAGGAAATGGCATGAAATTAGGACTCCTAAAGAGCAATAAATATCTATAGATGAGTAAGCCTTTTTACATCCTGGAAGCCATGGTATGATATATTCAGGATGTTGTTGAATTCTCAAACACACTCTAACCCAAACTTATAAATAGCTCTCAAGTGATTGTTTGATTTCCTGACTTCCCCAAGGGTAACTGGCTTCACTACATAATCCTTCAATAAACTGGCAAAGTTTAGTAAATACCAAAGTTGGCAATAGACAAGGATATATGAATTTAAGGTAATAATAGCACCAGCATATGAGGCCTTCAGAAGCAGGGATTAATATTCTAGTAATTGGCTTTTCACCTCTTCTATAACTATATTTCCATTCTCTGAATTTATAATCTTAGTAGATACCATTATCATCATTTATATTGACTATTATTCAAAAAATATGAAATTGAACCTGCATTCTACACTTTGTCAGTTTATAGCTCAAATAATAAATATATATTGATCACCTAATGTATTCCAGGTACCATAGTAGGCTCTGAGAAAATAAAATGTTAAAAAAAAAGTGGTTATCTTTGAGGATTTTGCATGACACCAATTCCAGAAAATGTAGGAGACTGAGGCAGAGGATTAACAACTTGCATTTATTAATTTATAAGTAAGAGGAACAGCAACAAAAAAGAGTAATACCTTAATTGCACAAGGTATACGTTTGGTTGCAGAAATCAAATGCCCCCTGAATAAGGACTTCATAAAATAATTTGTTTATATTAAATTCCAAATCCCAAGCCTAGCAGGTAAAAATACATAGATTTTCATACTCTCATATCTCTAAAGAAAAGAAGGCTACAATTTGTTCTATATTGGTTCCTTATGAAATTACAAATGAACAAATGAGGCACTACTCCTTTAAACTTTACTGTATTTTAAAATCTGGCAAAATAGATGTTTTAAATATATAAATGTTTCTCATTTACAGCTATGTATCTATATATACTTAAATATATAATATATACTTAAATATATAGACATAAATGAGTAATGTTTATACCAAAAATGGCTGTAAAACTGAAAATTCAATACCATAGAATGAACAGGAAAGTATATTTAAAGATATATTCTGACCCAGAGAAACAGATAGATCCTATGTTTACATAAACTTTTCTAAATCATAAATTGTAGACAGAAAACTGCTCTATCATTTTAAGATTAGACTAGGTATCAAAACCATCAACATGCACACACACACACAAACACCCTAAACAAAATCCCATTTGTATCAAAATCTCCTAAAATTAGTATATTTTAAAAAATCTGAAAAGTAGTAAAGTCAAAGAGTAATATATTCTGAAGAAATAAAATTTTTCTTAAGAGAACAATAAAAATATTTTCATTCCCTCATTTGATGTTTTTGTATTTTGTTAGAATTTGTTAAATATAGATTAGAATTTGCTTGATATATGTTACATTTTGGAGAAGGAAACGACAACCTACTCCAGTATTCTTGCCTGGAAAATCCCATGGACAGAGGAGCCTGGTATGCTGCAGGCCATGGGGTCACAAAGAGTGGGACATGACTGAAAGGCTAACACACATACGCGATGTTATACTTTAACTTCATTTTCAACTTTTTAAAAGTTATAAATATTCTTCAGTATAGTGTTTAATTGGTTATTTTTGTTAGTTTTTTTCATTAGCTTATTAACCTGATTTTACCCAATTCAAAAGTGTCTATTTTTGGAAGAAGAGAGTTGATTAGTTTATATTTATTGTAATCCTTATCTGTTAATCTTATTTCTCTTATCTATTTATTCTGTAAGTATATGGAAATCTGGAAAAGTGTTGTGATTTTTTTTCCTTTCATATATTTTGCTGAAATTATAGAATGTTTTTTATTCAACATGAGTACCTCTGATGATAGATTTATATCATTGTGATATAGCTATGTATCTAGCCTAGGGCTGCCTTACTTAAGTGTGAAAGCAAATAGCCTTTATGAGGTGTTAGTGCTGAGTCCCTTCTTGATGGCAGAAAATAAGCTAAAAGATTTCTTTTTGTCTGTGTCTCTTCTGTCGAAGGACTTACATGAGAAGGGTGGATCCAGAGGAGTTTAGAGAAAGAACATGGATAAATAGTACCACATTCCAAATCTGATATCGAGTCCCATTCAAAGAGCAACGTAGATATCAGCCAGTGACCTGCAAGCACCAGGACAAAGGGCTTGAAGGAATAACAGGACAGCACACAATTATTCAGGTTAATGCCCAAAAATGTCTCTCCAAATACAAGAAAAATTATAGTTGCAATTCTCATTATTCAACTTAGTGTTTGACCTTGAGTATATCTCTTAATACTTTTAAACATCATTAATTAAAGTGATAATCTCAGTGATTTTACAGTTAACTAGAACCTCTACAAAACTCAAATTCTTGACAAAAATTATCTTCCCAGACTATGCTGTTTTTGTTTATCACTTAGGGCAACAGGAACTGGAAATTCTCTTGGAAGAGAGGCCAGTTTTAGTCTATTCTAGGTTTGTTTTACCTGATTACCATTTTATCCTATATTTGAGAAGCCAGAAAAGTAGCTCGTATAGTATTGACTCTTTCCTCTTCCCCTCCAGTGACTCTGAAATGATTGCACCAGACACAGATCATGGGTTTTGCTTAAGCTTTCAAAAAATAAAGCTGTAATTTTAGATACAGAAGAGAAATTACCTTATTTTGTTCTTCAATTAGCTAGAATGGTTGTGGCTGGAAATTTTTTTTGAACAATCCCTCACACCTAGTTAGTCTTGCTTGTCAGCTTATATGATAACTCTCTGCATGCTATAAGACCATGTCAACCCTGGAACATGATTTTATGAGGAAGCTCATTTAACTTTTATATCTTTACCAGGGCAGTTATTATTTCTAGTTAAAGATTTCTAAATTGGATTACAATGTCAAGCATCACATTTAGGATGCAAGTGTTTTGGTGGTCTGAATAGTGAATAAAAGGACTTAAAAACATCATGTGTATGCAGTTGTTCATTGAGCTACTGGCTTGCAAGCATGGCATACTTTTGAATGTCAATTCAACTTGTAAAAATAACTTGGACACTTAAACAGTTAGGTCTGTATAATAATTTATAGACGCAGATTAGAATCCCATAGAGTGCTTTGGAAATTTGTTTAGGTAGACTTTATTCCAGGAAAATCTGATCATGTAAGTTTGATAGCTAAAACAGTGTGCTAAATGTTCCAGGCAATTGCCTGCTAACTTGAAATCTTGTACACTCAATATAAAAAATATGGTCATTGAATTTTCAAGGAGAAAATGAAAAAGCTTTTAAAAATTTCCTCTTTTAATTCCATAGTATATTTACACTCTAAACACATAGATTTAAGAACAAGAATCAGATACCATCTGGTCCACTCTCTATTTTTTATATAAGAAAACCAAGGCCTAGAACAGGGAAATGGATAATTTGGTCATGCAGACATTTATTGCAGATCTAGGGAATAGGACTAAAAAATGATGCTGTGAAAGTATTGCACTCAATATGCCAGCAAATTTAAAAAATTCAGCAGTGACCACAGGACTGGAAAGGGTCAGTTTTCACTGTAATCTCAAAGAAAGAGAACGCCAAAGAATGCTCAATTACCACACAATTGCACTCATCTCACAAGCTAGTAAAGTATTGCTCAAAATTCTCCAAGCCAGGTTTTAATAGTACATTCAACAGTACATTTAACAGTTCAACTGTCAACTTCCAGATGTTCAAGGCTGGATTTAGAAAAGGTAAAGAAACCAGAGATCAAATTGCCAACATCTGTTGGATCATCAAAAAAGTAACACTGTTCCCGAAAAACATAAACTTCTGCTTTATTGACTATGCCAAAGCCTTTGACTGGGTGGATCACAATAAACTGTGGAAAATTCGTAAAGACATAGGAATACTAGACCATGTGACCTGCCTCTTGAGAAATCTGTATGCAGGTCAGAAAACAACAGTTAGAACTGGACATAGAAAAGCAGACTAGTTCCAAATAGGAAAAGGAGTACGTCAAGGCTGTATATTGTTACCCTGCTTATTTAACTTATATGTAGAGTACATCATGAGAAATGCTGAGCTGGAGGAAGCACAAGCTGGAATCAAGATTGCTAGGAGAAATATCAACAACCTCAGATATGCAGATGACACCACACTTGTGGCACAAAGCAATCAAGAACTAAAGAACCTCTTGATGAAAGTGAAACAGGAGTGAAAAAGTTGGCTTAAAACTCAACATTCAGAAAACTAAGATCATGACATCTGGTCCCATCACTTCATGGCAAACAGATGGAGAAACAGTGACAGACTTTATTTTGGGGGGCTCGAAAATCACTGCAGATGGTGACTGTAGCCATGTAATTAAAAGACACTTACTCTTCAGAAGAAAAGTTATGACCAGCCTAGATAGCATATTAAAAAGCAGAGACATTACTTTGCCAACAAAGGTCCAGCCAATCAAAGCTATGGCTTTTCCATTAGTCATCTATGGATGTGAGAGTTGGACTATAAAAAAAGCTGAGTGCTGAAGAATTGATGCTTTTGAACTGTGGTGTTGGAGAAGACTCTTGAGAGTGCCTTGGACTGCAAGCAGATCCAATCTGTCCATCCTAAAGGAAATCATCCCTGAATATTCATTGGCAGGACAGATGCTGAAGCTGAAACTCCAATACTTTGGCCATCTGATGAAAAGAACCGACTCATTGGAAAAGACCAGGATGATGGGAAAGATTGAAGGCAGGAGGAAAAGGGGACAACAGAGGATGAGAAAGTTGGATGGCATCACTGACTCAATGGACATGAGTTTGAGTCAACTCTGGGGCTTGGTGATGGACAGGGAGACCTGACGTGCTGTAGTTCATGGGGTCACAGTCAGACATGACTGAGTGACTGAACTGAATTGAACTGAGGGAATACGACACAGATTTCCTACACCTAGTGTTCTTTCAACTGTACCCTAGGTTACACTAGGTTGAAAGTGAAAGAGGAGAGGGAAAAAGTTGGCTTAAAGCTCAACATTCAGAAAACTAAGATCATGGCATCTGGTCCCATCACTTCATGGCAAATAGATGGGGAAACTGTGGAAACAATGTCAGACTTTAGTGTTTTGGGCTCCAAATTCACTGAAGACGGTGATTGCAGCCATGAAATTAAAAGATGCTTACTCCTTGGAAGGAAAGTTATGACCAACCTAGACAGCATATTAAAAAGCAGAGACATTACTTTGCCAACAAAGGTCCGTCTAGTCAAGGCTATGTTTTTCCCAGTGGTCATGTATGGATGTGAGAGTGGACGGTGAAGAAAGCTGAGTGCCGAAGAAGTGATGCTTTTGAACTGTGGTGTTGGAGAAGACTCTTGAGAGTCCCTTGGACTGCAAGGAGATCCAACCAGTCCATCCTAAAGGAGATCAGTCCTGGGTGTTCATTGGAAGGACTGATGTTGAAGCTGAAACTCCAAAACTTTGGCCACCTCATGCGAAGAGTTGACTCATTGGAAAAGACCCTAATGTTGGGAAGGATTGGGTGCAGGAGGAGAAGGGGACAACAGGGAGTGAGATGGCTGGATGGCATCACTGACTCAATGGACATGGGTTTGGCTGAACTCCGGGAGTTGGTGATGGACAGGGAAGCCTGGCATGCTACAATTCATAGGGTCGCAAAGAATCAGACATGACTGAGCAACTGAACTGAACTGAACTGAATTGTACGTAAATGTGGTTTTGCCTAAGAATTAAAAGTTTCAACTTCTAGTTCTGGTATATCAAATACTAAATAAGACAAATTCATTTTTTCTCTAAAATATGGTAAATCAAACAACAAAGGTTTTGAAAGCAAACGTAATTTCCAACATATAATCTTCAATTGTCTCACTGATTAAGAGAAAAACAACCAATTTATCTTTGAATGCTAATAAAAATCAGATTTTTAAAATAATGAATTTCAGGCATGAAAGGAAAATAACCTAAAAAGAGAGGAAACAGTTCACCTTCTGTGGACATTTATTCAAATATAATTAAGTACCCTTTTTTATCCTTTTTTTTTCTTTTGATTTTTTAAATTACAAAAGTACAATAACACATTTACGGAAGACTTGGAAAATATAGAACAAGTTTACATATAGTTCTTCTATATAGTATAATTATTTTTTAAGTAGATAAGATTCTTAGTTGGGTTTCAATAACAAACTCTCAGAAATTATGGAATTATGTTAGAAATCAATATCAAAAGATATTTGAAAATAAGCCACATATTTTCAAGTGCACTGTGACATTTACCAAAAGAGATCTTTCACTTAGCCATTGAAAGCCTCAAGTTAGAAGGCCGAAAAAACACATAAAGTGATTGTAGAGAAGAAAATATTGAAATATGAAATCAATATCAAAGATACTTTTAAAAAACCCCATGTATTTGAAAATTAAATATCTACTTTTAAATGTTGGGTGTATCTAAGAAACCATACAAAGGAAAATTAGAAAATATTTGTAACAATAAATATAAGAGGGAATTATTAACTAAAATGAAGATTTTGTTAAATTTCACAAAATTTCATGCTAATGCCAGTATTTGAAGCAAATCATAGGAGTACATTAAACCAAATATTTGCTTTTGGAATTAAGGAGTTTACAGATTTTACTAAAAGTTTATGAGAAGCTTGTAAATAACATAATCAGGATTCTTTTGTTGGAATAATTTAGTTCTGAAAATGAGAGCAATCAATGAGCCACAGGGGAAGAGAAGCAATTCCTGCTGGGTCACAATTTACTATTTCCACTCAACAGAGTGTTAGGGAAGATGAATCTGTAAGAGGGACAGCACAAGATGTGATCGTCACGTTAAATCAGCTATGCTGCCCTAAACTAAAATGACTGAGAAGATACAAATAATCATTAAGTAATGGAGGAGAATTCTGTTCTATGAGGATTTGCTGTGAGACAAAATGACCTTCATGAATGTAATCTGACTCAAATTAAATATATCCACAAATTATGTGAAACATGTTCTAAAAATGTATGCTAGCTGACACTGCCCCCTGTGCCCACTTCCACCACTTCATTCCTCCACTTAGCAAATAATAAGTCTAGATGGTGTACATTCAGCTCATAATAAGAAGGAAATATATATACCATGTGAGTAATGCGGATTTTAGTTACCAGGCTCCTCCATCCATGGGATTTTCCAAGCAAGAATACTGGAGTGGATTGCCATTTTCTTCTCCAGATGTGAGTTATACTTATGTTTAAAGCAAAAGATAAGGAAAGCAATAAAACAAGTAAACAATATGAAATAAAGAACATATTGACCTTATTCATCTTACACCTGAAAGTTTGTACCCTTTTACCCACCCCTTTTCCAAGTCCCACCAAATAATTTTTTACACTCTATCCCTCTGAATTTAACTTTTGTTTTTAAATTGTATATTCTACATAAAAGTGACGCCATGCAGTTATTTTTCTTTCTGGGTCTGGCTTATTTCACTTGGCATTTCCTCAATGTAATCATGTAAAATGATGGGCGTGGTTAAATAACTAGATGGGAGGAATCCTTTCACATCCTTTCACTAAATGGGAAGATTTGCAGGTATTTCAAATCACCACAGTGTACCTTTTAAATAGCTTACAACTTCATATGTCAATTTTACCTCAATAAATTGAAATTTTTAAAAATACACACATTACTATTAAAAAAAAAAGGTCTTCCTTATAGGGTTTTTATAAGACTTAGTTGAACTATGCATCTCTTGAACTACATGCAGATTCTTAACCTGCTGAGCCATCAGGGAAGCCCAACAGATGTCATAGACAGAGTTAATAGAAAAGCAAAAGGCTAGGAGGAGATATTTGCAACATGGGCATCCCTCATGGCTCTGCAGGTAAAGAATCTGCCTGCAGTGCAAGAGCCCCAGGAGATGTGGGTTACATCCCTGAGTCGGGAAGATGCTCTGGAGGAGAAAATAGCAATCCATTTCTGTATTCTTGCCTGGTAAATTCTGTGGACAGGGGAGCCTGGCGGACTACAGTCCATGAGGTCACAAAGAGTAGGGCATGACTGAGCGCATGGCACAAAACTATCTCTAGAGTAAAAAAAGAGCCCTTAGAATTTATTAATATCAAAACCCACCAAAATAATGATCCCAAATAACTCTAAATGGGAGACATTATGCTACAAAAGAAAACTGTGTAAGCATAGAATTATTTTAAATATTAATAATATCAAACAGCTTTGAAAATTACAGTTATTGAAGAGGATGCACCCTGCAAACATGCCACTAAAAAAAGTTTAGATGACAGAAGCAAACAGAGGAGGTAGGAAGATAAATGTACACAAATTCCTCATTCTTTTAAAGCAAGAAACAGTAGACAGTGTTCAAATTTTATAAACTAGGGAACTGTTTTAAATAAAAAAGTAATTACAATCAGAATACAGCTGCCCAAATTAACCAGAAAAATATAAAAACAACAGCACATAAAGCAACACTAACACGGACTAAAATAAATGAGATCAAAAGAAGCACTGAAAACAAAGTCAAATATAAAATTAGAAATCAGAACTACAGAACATATGCTAAATTATCAAAGCCTGTCATCTACAATATTCAATATTTTCCATGTTTCCTACCCTACTATCAGCATCTTGAGAGCTGGTTTAATGGTTGATACATCTTTTGGCCAAGTTACCTGCACCCAAATAAGCACTAAAAAATAAATTCTCAATTTATAATGAGTTGATCAGTTGATCCTTGAACAACCCTGAGACTATAGGTGCTGACCTTTCACACAATCAAAAATCTGCCTTTAATTTATAGTCACTCTTCCTTGGAGATTCCTTATCTGCAGTTTTACATCTTCAATTCAACCAATCACAGTTGCAGATGAATTACTACTGAAAAAAATCCAGTAAAAGTGGAACCAAATAGTTCAAAAGTGGACAGTTTTGTTCAAGGGTCAACTCTATTTTGAAACCTAATTAGAGGACTGCAAAATACTTTAAACATAGCATTTAAGATTGATAAAGTACCACTTCTGATGCCAATATTTTAAAGAAGTTTGAAGGACATTTAAAAATAATGTATTAACCTTTATCAGAGTAGTTCAATCTAGGGTCTTAGCAGAAAAAAAAAAAATTAGCACTTTCAAATTGAGTAAATGGAGGAGAGTTTCAAAATGGATTCTTGTCAAAGCCATGGGTCTGATGTAGGGAAACTGTGAGGGACAGCATGATATCCTAAGGCTAATAACTGGAGTTCTGCCACCATCCTGAGTCCTGTGGGAAAGAGGGAAGTGAGTATCTAGAGAACAAGAAGGTTAATTTTAGGAAGGTGTGACCTGCTGGGTAGACAGCTGCTGCTGCTGCCAAGTCGCTTCAGTCATGTTCTACTCTATGCGACCCCAGAGACAGCAGCCCACCAGGCTCCCCCGTCCCTGGGATTCTCCAGGCAAGAACACTGGAGTGGGTTGCCATTTCCTTCTCCAATGCATGAAAGTGAAAAGTGAAAGTGAAGTCGCTCAGTCATGTCCGACTCTTAGCGACCCCATGGATTGCAGCCCACCAGGCTCCAGTGTCCATGGCGTTTTCCAGGCAAGAGTACTGGAGTGGGGTGCCATTGCCTTCTCCGGGATAGACATTTAGCTCATAATGACTTCAGAGGAAAACTAACTGGGGCAATAAAACCCTGAAGATACTTTTTTCCTATTCACCAAATCTCCTGGAGGACAAGCTACCCCTCAAAATCAATTGAATGCTCGAGAACAGGAAACCAACTGATAGAGCTTAGAGGTCAGCCTCCCTGCCAAAGTGCAAATGGAGAAAGATAAATAGAGGTTCTGGAGGGGCTAACAAACTACCCAGCATGGACTGGAAGAATATGATCTGTGTCCACTGTTTTCCATAGTAGGCAGATAAATACTTTTTTATTAGTAAATACCATGTGTTGGTTCTGAGCTTCTATTTGACCCAAAATACAATCTCTATCTTCTGTGTATCTAGTATACTCTCAAATAAAATGGAAAAACTACATTCTATTCACTCAGATAGAGTTCTCATTCACAGGTCTTGTTTTATTTTCCCTGGGTTAGAAAATTGAGTCTATGATCTAGTTTCTGGTCAATAAAAAAATAAGTCATGAATGAGTGAGATAATTTTCCATGCAGCAAAAATTTTAAGCAATTCCTAATGCAGCAAAGGTGTATATAGATAGATAGATAGATGGATAGATACATAGATAGATATAGATATACAATTTTTTTCTCAGCAAAGCAGATCCAAAGAAATACCTAAAGAGTATCTTCTCTTTTAGCTCTTAGGGAGTCAATCTTTTGGTGCCAAATCTTACATGGCCCATTTTACCACATTATTAATAAAGACAGATGTTTTGAATTGAGAATCAAACACAAGCCAAAATATGCTCTTGACCTTAAAATACAGGATCAAACTTCCACTGTATTGTAATGTTTTTTCATCCAGACACATTTATTTTGGGATGCATTCTTGTTAGAAGATTTCTGTCAAATGAATTGAAGTAACTTTCTTTGTCCCTCTTTGCTGGTTAAATCTGAGCACTGCAGATGTAACATTTAACTGGGCTTAACATTTCAACTGGGCTCAAGACAGGCAGAGAGTGCTAAGGTAGAAGGTATTTCTACCAAAGTATTGAAATTTAAATCTCATGTTTAAAAGAAGTAGCCTGACATGACATCTTAATTCCTCTCATTTTTATAAGAATTCACATTAAAAAAAAAAAACATGTGCCAAATTGCAGTTCTTCACAGTGGAGTTCAGAGCTTATGCTGTGTTTTCATATTCTAGTCAATTCATTTTCCCATCCACTTAATCATTATTTCAAACACTAATCAGTTCTCTAATTCCCTTACCTACCTCCTTTACTCTCAACCTCCATGGTTTCTCTCCTAGAATGCAAACCTTAAGAGCTAAGAGATGCCTGAATAACTCCTTAGATGTCACATGGGCACTTAAAACTTCATTTTAAAATACACCTTCTCTTTTTCTGGGATTCTCTTTCTCATTAAATAACCTATCTATTATCCAGTTTTCAAGACAGGAATCTTGAAAGTTTTCAAGACAAAAGTCTGTTAAATTATCACTCTTAATTACACTCTTTAGCCTCATAACCAATTGTCACAGGTTGGGTTCCCTGGGAAGCAAACTCTGAGGCAAAAACTAGCCTTCAGAAGTTTACTAGGAAGTGTGACTAGGATGGGAAGGAAGGGAGGGAATGGGAGGGAAAAGAAAGAAACAGGACTATGTAGAGGGAATAGTTGGGTTGGGATGCTGTCTCCATCCCAATCCTATGGTTAATCATGGATGAATATTTATATCCCCACACTGTTTATTCACTGGATGTGGCCACCCTAGGAAGGGGTACAACCTTAGGCAAGGGATAACTTCCCAGCTGAAGCTAGGGCTTTTTAGCAGCAGCACAATCTAAAAAGTGGATTTGAATGGCACAGTATCCACCCTACCAACAAACCATCTCATCCTGTCATTTTGTTTCTTAAACAGCTCTCAAGCCATTCCAGTTCTTCTTGTCCCTATTTCCACTACTCTAATTTGTTACTAACATTCCTCCCTTACACACAAGGTTTAGAAGCATTTTTACTGTATCTAGTGTATTTCTCTTCTACTTTATTCTCCTTCCAGCTGTGCAATCTCTGCAAATCAATTACTGGACCACTTTTATCATGTGCTTAAAATGTTTCAATAGTCTCCTATTTCCTTTGTTCTAAAACAATTTCTTACCAAGACCAGTGAGGCTGAAATGATCTGTATGTCTCTTCTTTAACATCCTGAAGCCACTTACTCCTGCATGATAACCTCCATCAATGACTGAGAATATCAAGACTTTCAAATGGACCACATGCTCACTTCTCAAATTTTCCTTACATTGCTTCTGCCCCTGGGAATACATATCACCCCTGTCCATTCTTATGACTGGTTAGCTTACTCTTCCTTAGAGAATATTTCTTGAGTCCTTGGACTAGCTTAGATTTTTCTGCCTCTGCTCCCTTGTTGTTGATGTTCAGTCATTAAATAATGTCCCACTCTTTGTAACCCCATGAATTATACCATACCAGATTCCCCTGTTCTCCACTGTCTCCCGGAGTTTGCTCAAATTCTTGTCCACTGAGTCAGTGATGCTATCTAATCATCTCATCCTCTGCTACCCACTTCTCCTCATGTCTTCAGTCTTTCCCAGCATCAAGGTCTTTTCCAATGAGTCAACTCTTCACATCAGTTGGCCAAAGTATTGGCATCAGTCCTTCCAATGAATATTCAATGTTGATTTCCTTAGAACTGACCAGTTTGATCACCTTGCAGTCCAAGGAACTCTCAAGAGTCTTCTCTAACACCATTTTAAAAGTATCAATCTTTTGGCCCTCAGCTTTATTTATGGTCCAACTCTCACATCCCTACATGACTACTGGAAAAAACCATAGCTTTGACCATGCAGATCTTTGTCAGCAAAGTGATGCCTCTGCTTTTTTAAATGCCATCTAGGTTTGTCATAACTTTCCTCCCAAGGAGCAAGTGTCTTAATTTCACAACTGTACTCACTGCCCACAGTGATTTTGGAGCCCAAGAAAATAAAATATGTCACTGCTTCCACTTTTTCCCCTGCTGTTTGCTGTGATGTGATGGGACTAGATGCCATGGTCTTAGTGTTTTGAATGTTGAGTTTCAAACAGCTTTTTCACTCTTCTCTTTCATTTTCATCAGGAAGCTCTTTTGTTTCTCTTTGCTTTCTGTATTTTTCCTATCATAAAATAGTCTATAGTTTTCTATCCTTGCTAACTTAATTTGTGACAATTTCCTGCCAATACTTTCATGAAAGCAGAGCTTTCATTTGCCATAATAAGCAGTATGGCCCAATATGGAGTCTTTAGCTGCAGTCTTACTCCTATATAGCACCTGACTCCTAATAAATAAGAAAAAAGGAAAATGTTAAAATCAAACACACAAAAAGCAAAATATAACTCAAAATCTTTTGAATAAGTAGGTTTGAAGAGAGAATCAGTGACCTTGAATGTGAATCAGAAGATATAAACCCTAGTCAATCATTGAGCAAAGTGAGTGAAAAAGGCATAATAGTTGGGTAAAACATAACCAAGATCTAGTGAGACAGTCTCAGATAAGTATAATTGAAATCTCAGAAACAGAGAAGAGAGAACAAATATAGCAGCAATATGTGAAGAGATATTAGAGGAGAATTCTCCAATGATAAATGACACAAAAGTTAAGAAGGTATGTTTGATCCAAGTGATCCAAGTAATTCTGACCTAATTACATTTTACTGACATTCCTAAAAACCTGAAACAATAACAGCATAAAAGCAGCTAAAAATACACACACAAAAAATATCTTCAAAGGAGCAATAACTGGACTGAGCGCTGAATCCTCAACAGAAGTAATAAAATAAAATAAAAACAATAACATATACTTTTATAGTACTAAAATAAATAAAACTTTAGATTGCTGTACCCAGAAAAGCAAAATGATAAAAACAAGCATCTTAAAAAATTAATGTGAAATAAAGTTATCTTCATATAAGTAAAAATTATGAGAATATTTTCCAACAGACAAAATTAATTATGAGTATTTTTTAAGCAGAAGGGAAATAATTTCAGATGGAAAATCAGAGCTATAAGAAATAAAGAAGAGCAATAAAAGTATCAATATCAAGGTGAGTCTAAATAAATATTGACTATATAAAACAATAATAATGTCTTAGGGTAGATATATAGAGAGAAAGAAAATTAAAATATGTATCAGCTGCATATAGATGAAATGTAGCAATAAAAGGAGTTAAAAAGTTTTAAGTCCCTTAGTTTTTTTAAGGTATAAGTGACAATTAATTTAGACTAAGTCAAGGATATTGTATTCCTAAAGTATTTACAAAAAGAATAATATAAAGTAATTTTCACCTAATAGAGAAAAAAATGGAACCAGATAAATATGTATTCTACACCAAAGAAGCAGACAGTGAAAACAAGATAAGAGAGAAGAGAAATAAATAGAAAGCAAATAGGAAAATGACATATTATAATACAACTATATCAATAAGATTATTGCTTATAAGTGGACTAAGTATTCTAATTTAAAGTGGCTCAGATGGTAAAGTGTCTGCCTGCAATGCAGGAAACCTGAGTTCGATCCCTGGGTTGGGAAGATCCCCTGGAGAAGGAAATGGCAACCCACTCCAGTACTCTTGCCTGGAAAATCCCATGGATGGAGGAGCCTGGTAGGCTACAGTCAGTGGAGTCGCAAAAAGTCAGACACAACTGAGAGACTTCATTTTTTTAATAAAACTTAGAAAATAATAACATACAGCCTACAAAAAGCATTTTTTTTACTGATTTTTGTTGTTGTTTTTTTACAACAGAGCTCCAAAGAGCTAATCTTTGCAAATTAATTTTTTTATTTGTTTTTGGCTGCATCATGCAGCATGGCAGGACCTTAGTTCCCCCACCAGGGATCAAACCCACACCCCTGCAGTGGAAGTGCAGAGCCCCCCAACCCCTGGACCAGGGAAGCCTCCCAAAGCATTTTTAAAATATATAAGTACTGCGAAGTTGAAGTTAAAAATTTGGAAAAAGATATAGAATAAAAACACTAACTGAAAGAAAGTTTCTAAGTTCTATTAGTAACAGACAAAGTAAACTTTAGTACCAAACAATCATTATTAGAAATAAAGTCAGACACACCAAATGGTAAAAAGTTACCCACTAGGATTATAAGGACATAAAATATACATTTGTACACAATGTTATTGTCTCAAAATTTGTGAGACAAAAAATAACAAATATATGGAAGAGAAATAGACAAATTCATGATAAGGAGATATTTTAATGCAAGTTATTCACTAGCTGATAGAATAAATATAAAAAAGAAAACCAACAAATATAGAGAAAATTTGAACAATGTGGTTAGCAAACTTGATCCAACTGAAATATTTGCAACATTGTACCCAACACTTGTAGAAAATAACTTCTTTCAAAAATTCTTGGAATATCCATGCTTAGTCACTCAGTCATGTCTGATACTCTTTGTGACCCCATGGTTGTAGCCCACCAGGCTCTTCTGTCCATGGGGATTCTCCAGGCAAGAATACTGGAGTGGGATGTCATGCCCTCCTCCAGAGAATCTTCCCAATCCAGGGATGGAACCCAGATCTCCCACATTGCAGGCAGATTCTTTACCATCTGAGCCACCAGGAAGCACTGAAATATCCATAGAAAATGACTAAACAAAGTAATTGAGGGCACCCACTCTTGGCATTTCCTACTAAAGTCGAAGTAACATGTCCAACTTTATGACAAAGGAATTCCATTCAGTATTACATTGTTTTAAAAATCATACAGAGAAGTATTGAAAGACACATACAAAATTACTCATAGCAGCAGTATTCATAATGATCAAGAACTGGGAAAAACCCAACAGCAAAAGGATGGCTATTAACTGAGAACACATTTATATACTAGAATAGTATATGGTAATGAAAATAAACTACAGCCAAAAGCAACAACATATTTGAATATGTGTCATCTTGCTTATTTAACTTATATGCAGAGTACATCATGAGAAACACTGGGGTGGAAGAAGCACAAGCTGGAATCAAGATTGTTGGGAGAAATATCAATAACATCAGATATGCAGATGACACCATCCTCATGGCAGAAAGTGAAGAGGAACTAAAGAAGCTCTCGATGAAAGTGAAAGAGGAGAGTGAAAAAGTTGGCTTAAAGCTCAACATTCAGAAAGCTAAGATCATGGCATCTGGTCCCATCACTTCATGGGAAATAGATGGGGAAACAGTGGCTGACTTTATTTTTCTGGGCTCCAAAATCACTGCAGATGGTGATTGCAGCCATGAAATTAAAAGATGCTTACTCCTTGGAAGGAAAGTTATGACCAACCTAGATAGCATATTGAAAAGCAGTGACATTACTTTGCCAACAAAGGTCCTTCTAGTCAAAGCTATGGTTTTTCCAGTAGTCATGTATGGATCTGAGAGTTGGACGGTGAAGGAAGCTGAGCACTGAAGAACTGATGCTTTTGAACTGGGCTGTTGGAAAAAACTCTTGAGAGTCCTTTGGACTGCAAGAAGACCCAACCAGTCCATCCTAAAGGAGATCAGTCCTGAGTGTTCATTGGAAGAACTGATGTTGAAGTTGAAACTCCAAAACTTTGGCCACCTCATGCGAAGAGCTGACTCATTGGAAAAGACCCTAATGCTGGGAAGGATTGGGGGCAGGGGGAGAAGGGGACAACAGAGGATGAGATGGCTGGATGGTATCACTGACTTTATGGACATGTGTTTGGGTGGACTCCAGGAGTTGGTGGTGGCCGGGGAGGCCTGGCATGCTGTGATTCATGGGGTGTCAAAGAGTCAGACACCACTGAGTGACTGAACTGAACTAAATATTTATCAAAAGAACTCAGTTACGGATATTAATGTATATTAATACTATATTCTTCCATTTATACAAAGCTCAAAAACTAAAGACTAGTATTAGAAATTGGTGTTATCATATTTATTCAGAGGCAGGCAAGAAATAGTGAATGAAGGTAGAATGGGTGCTGGTAATATTCCACTTCTTGAACTGGGTGATGATTACACAGATGCTCTCTTTGTGATACTTAATTCAACTCCACAAATAAATTTTTTCTACATTCTTTTCATATATATGCTATATATTAAATTTATATATAGGAATGTATAATTATATACAAGGGAAAATATATATGCATAATCAGAATATGGAGTATGATATGACACAGCTTTACTTTCCCTAATTGAAATAAACGTACTATCAAGCTCTATGGCAACTGATAAATTATTTGTCAGCACCTGACCTTGACACATAAAGGTGTCTCATTCTCTTCCTTTTAAAAATAGTCTATTTGGGGTAGTTAGAAGTTTGGAAGTAGTACCAGCTGTCATCTCTTCTTTGACCCAGATCCCTCCCCTGACACAGTAGTCAAGCATCTAAATTAATATTGAACAAATATTTAAAGGCTATGATATTTAACCAGTGATAAAACAGTAGACTTCATAATACCCCTACATGTCTTAATGCAGACTATATATATAAACTATCTCACGTACCTATTCTATTCCCCAAATCAATATTATTTCCCCTAAGGTGCAGGCTTCACATCTAACTTTCCTTCTATTTTTATTTCTTTGCCTAAAATAATTTACTCTACAGACTAGGCATTCATTAGGTTTTTGTGAATATTAACCATTGTCATATGCTTATAAGGTAAAGTATCAATATCTCTGGCTTCCCTGGTGGCTCAGTTGGTAAAGAATCTGCCTACAATGTGGGGCACTCAAGCTCGATTCCTGGGTCAGAAAGATCCCCTGAAGAAGGGATTGGCTACCCACTCCAGTATTCTGGCCTGGAGAATTCCATGGACAGCTACAGTCCATGAGGTCACAAAGTCAGACTTGACTGAGTGAAATCCATATATATCTCCATGTCATTTTTTTTATTTCTTTTTTAATCTTATTTTATTTATTTATTTTCTTTACATTATCATGTTGGTTTTGCCATACATTGACATGAGTCTGCCATGGGTATACATGTGTTCCCCTTCCAGAACCCTCCTCCCACCTCCCTCCCGATTCCCTCTCTCTGGGTCATCCCGATGCACCAGTATCGGGATCTGCTCAGGTGCACCTGAGCACCCTGTGTCAAGCATCAAACCTGGGCTGGTGATTGATGTCACATATGATAATTTATATCTCCATGTTAAATAAGAGGAAAATAAAATTTTGAAAGATAAACTAAACTACCCATGAGTGTACAGGTAGAAAATGGCAGAGTTCATATTCAAAGTCTTCCTCTATAGCTAAAGTTCTACCTGCCAAGTTCTGCACCGTCACTAAGCAGAAAGTTAGGGACTCAGATCTTTTTTTTTCTTTATTCCTCTCATTAAGACGCAAGAACATGTTAACAAGAGAAAGTCAAGGAAAAATCCCCTCTCCCAAAGAGATCTGAATCAATTTTTTTACACATCTCAACCCACTCTGCTACTTAGAGTTCTTTCCTATAAAACTGTTTGGTTTGTTATGCAAAGAATTTCCAGATGAGCCCCTACTATTGATCCTCCAGACATGTCCCAAACATATCTAAATCCTCAGTGACAGTTTATGCCAAGATATGTGAGTCAATCATACATAAAAAAGAAATTAGTTTTTCTACCCCCAGAATAGAAATTTAACATTGCCCCCATGTGAATTATTCTCATATTCTTATTAAAAATCATCTTTTTATGTGTGTCTCTCTTTTGCCCTAACTGGTGAATTTCTCAAGAGCAGAATGTTTATTCTGCCTTTCTCATCATATTCAAAGCACTTAACACAGTGCCTAGTACAAATAAGCATTCAGTTAATGTTTTTGTTCAATCTTTCATAGAAATGAAGAGAATTAAGTCCACTCAAAAGAGCAACAGGAAAATCCAGTGCTGTGTCTTTATTATTAAGATTAATTTAGGGGCTTAGATTAGGCTAAATAATCCAGGTCATTTTTCATTTTTCACCTGCTTTTCATGTTTCAATATATTAAAAAAAACAATGCTGAAGATTGACCCTAGTGATATGTGTGGAACTATCTCCTTAAGCAATTATACTTGCAAGGTTTTTCCACTTTTACCCTAAGATTTGGTAGTTGATGGAACAACTGTTATTACTGTTATTACTACCAGTAATAACAGTTGCTAGTGGTAACATATCATGAGGACAAACAAGAGGGAGATCCTGGGAAGTAGCATGGAGAAAACCAAAGAGTTAAGAAAGAATATCAAAGTAAAAATAGAATAATTTAGAAATCACCATCTTTCATTCAATGGGTATCCTGGTAGTCAAAGTCCACAAACAGAAGCTGCTTGAGCCAAGACTTCCTTTGAAACCACATCTATTTCATGGAAACTAATTTTTTAAATGCTCAGTGGTTTAGGAACATGAAGAGTCAGTTTACAAATCATTATCCACTTCATGAAAAGAAAAAGAAATCATCAAGAACCCAGGTTTTTAAAACCATATAATGGAGTTAGACATTAAGTCATGTGACAAATTAGAGGGGCACCAGAATAATTTCAACACAGTCAAATCATCAGCCTTCAGTCCTCATAGTGATTATGCTCTCAGCTTACATACATCTCTGCATTGCTGTGGTGTCTTAATAACATCTGTTAAAAATCCTGACATGTTAGTAATGTGAGGAGAGAACATCCTTCAGTGTACCTATGCCAATAAGCAAACGTCTGTTCTAGTTACTGAGGTTTTTAGTCTTTCCGACTATATATAGCTCATACTTCTCTGATCTCCTGACTTCAGAATGGAGAGCATTGGGTAGCTCAATGAAAATAAGCAAGTTGTGATTATTGATCAGTTCATAGGCTGATTTGAAAACCCAGATCTATGATAAAATGTTCTAATAATAGCCACAAAGCAAGTGTGCATCAGCTATGGACTTGGTAGGAGAGGTGCATTAAATTTATCTTCAATATTAGGCGCCCATCTTGTTATTTGTTAAGATTTTTTTTTATTTTCCATTTCTGACATTAAGAAATTATGCAATTATTGTATATTCCAGCCCAAATATAATACCCCTTCCCCCTAGAACATGCACTTTCATCCACAGATACCTCTCTGTGGTTCTCATCACTGAGTACTGTATATATCCTTCATATCTTAACTCATGTAGCTCCTATGTTATGAAACCAATCTCCACCCTCCAGGCAAAGGCAATTAAGTGACTTCCTTCCTGTTCCCCCTGAATTTACAGCAGCCATCTCACTTGTCATAACAGTGTGCTTATTTTTTTTCTTCTCTTGGACTGAGCTTCTCAAGTGCGGAACTGGCTTGTTTAGCCTAGCTCTGGAACGTGGTTGAGAACATTTAAAATCTGTTAAATGAGCCAATCTGCCTTCTGGATCTTATCTCATAATATCTCACCCCGGTACCACATATGTGTTTCATTATGTTTCAGGCACAGAGAAATAGTTACCATTTCCTACTCTTTGTTACAATAGTTTGGTTCAAGAGTGGTTTCAGTCTGCATGGCCCATGACAGAAGACATTCACTGATAGACAACACAGGAGAACTGTTCTCTGTTGTCTTTAACGAACTCTAGAGGGTTGCCTCGGTTGCCAGAGTCTCTTCCATCAGAGTGTCTTTATTTCCGTCACTGCCTAGTCCTACATTAACTTGCAGTTACTTAGAAAAAGATCAACCATTTAATTTCTCTGTGTGTTAGAATTAAATAACCATTTAACTTCTCTGCTGATACTTTCCAATGTGCACATTATCTGAGAGAAAGAACTATTTGCTCAAAGCTCAAAACAATCTCTACACTTCACTGGGTATGTGTTTTGGAGCTGACCACTTATCTTCACTTCATCTCAAGTCCTCAGTTGAAAAAATCATGATAATGAGAGTAACCACCTCAAAATACTACCTACTTTACAAAATTCAATTGAATGTGAAACTATAATGACAGTCACCATTTACTGAATACATATTAAGTATTTACATTTGCTTTACATAATTATTAAATTTAATCATTCCTACAGTATTACAGAATAAATATCGGTATCCGCTTTCTACAGAAATGTGTGTGTGTGTTTCTGGAGACTATATCTTCTTTTAGAAAATATTGATGTGCTGTATTCTATTTAATGTTTATCCAAAAGACAAATCCCCTCAAGATGGAATTCAAGGCAAATGTAAGGTATTATTATCATGTGACCAAAATAAATCAATCATCAGAATTTAAACCACAGAACAAAATCCTGTTTTATAATTTATCTAAAAAGTACATCCCCAGATAGAAGTGAAACCTGTAAAGATACAAATTTAGCTCATGATTTGCATTTCTTCCTGAAATTCAGCCAAGTCTGGAGTGCAAAACAACCATACCTGGTTTCTCTATTAATAAGATCTATGCAATAGGAAGTTTTGAAGGCAAATTAGTTATGGAATTAAATGAAATTCCATCAGTTCAGTTCAGTTCAGTTTATTTGCTCAGTCGTGGCTGATTATTTGCAACCTCATGGGCTGCAGCACTCCAGGCTTCCCTGTCCATCGCCAACTCTAGGAGATGCTCAAAACCATTGAGTCGGTTCCATAATTCTAACTAAATTTCATAATTATAACTTAATATTTAGTAAATAAGCTTTTCATATTAGTTCTTTCCAAACCCTACCCCTGAACTTTCTTCACATATCTTACTCCATGCTGGTGAAGAAAATAATAACTTGTATCCCTTTGTCAATGGAGTATGAGTGAAAGGTGATTCCAGATAGGACACATTCCCTGTAACTGAAATAGAGCTAGAAATGGGAAACTTTTACATTGATAACTTGAAAATAGAAGAAAGATCCCAGAAGTCAGGAATCAAAGATTAAATTTAATGAAATTTAAAAACCAAATAGTCATTCCAAATAATAAGGTGACCAGTGACAATGAGTAACAAAACTATCTTGTGATTTGAGAAACCAGAAAAACTAAGGATAAAAAATTGTGGAGGGGACAAAATGGAAGTGATCTGGAAATGCTCCTGAAATGGAGCAAGGTTGGGTCAGGTAAGGGTTTTGTATGTCAGAAGCATCTGATAGAACCTCAGAAGAACAGAAAGTTACTCATTCTTCTTATCAGGAGATATGAGCAATAGTCAGAAATAAAACCACCTTTTAAATTTGTTTCCGTGTATTAGCTTAAATCTACTTATCCTATTTATAGGGTCCTTAAAAGCAAATTTCTTCTTGTAGTAGGTGCAAACCTATCTTTTAAAATAAGCATTTGGAAAGTCAAAGTTTTTCTCTGCCCCAATAAGGGCATGTTTATAGAGAAAACAAGGCTTTTGAGAAAGTAAAAGCTACTTTTTAAGATATTATGTTTTGATCCCAGAATCAGTATTTTTAAATGAGCTTAAAAAAAAGTCCTAAATTAAAAATCAATTTTTGCTTACTGAGTTAAATCAATTCAATCAATAAAACTTTAATGTTAATACATTAAATATAGAAAAACATTTCCAACAGACACATTTCAGAGTAGTTTGATATACCAATAAGCCCTTGCATTGGTAGAGAGCGTTCTCCTTAGGATCTTGAATTCTTTGGACCAAAGTAAACAGACACTGGGCCAGATTCTACAGCCCTACCTCCAATTTTTCCTTCCTTAATCTAGCCAGCCCTGTTTCTAAAAAGAGATTTTTATACACATATGTGATCAGTATATCTCCTTCCATACACTTTCTCTTAATTTTTGCAGATGCTTTCTTCATCCTAGCAGTTTTCTCAAAAGAAAAGAAAGAACAAAAAGATACTTTCTAGGTAACTTCTCTAATTTAAAGGGTGAGTAGAAATTATTTATATTTAGGAGTCTTATGATATATAGTTAGAATACAGGCTGTGAACACATCAGGTTTGAATCTTCCCCCTGCTCCCTCCACCCCATCACTTACCACTTGCTAGCTGGTGACCTCTTTTAAGGCATTTAAGCATTTCATAGCAAAGTTAGTGCTTTGCAAACTTATGGCTAATAATAATATCCATCTCTTAAAACTACTTGAAGATGAAACAAGATAAGGAATTTGACACTATTATCAGAGTGCTGACTCTGAGGAAGAATTAAATAAATGTTAATGAATATTTTGATTATTACTAGACACCTATTTTGGTAATATGGAAATGAGCTATTCTATGTTCCAATTTCCTTTTCCTTAATCAAAATATCATTCTTCAGTTCACAGGAACAGGGATAGGGAATCATGAGGCTTTTAAATAATCACAACCAAATAGATAATTAAATAGATAGATAATTTTTCTTTGATGAGACAAAGTTCAATAAATCATAATTATTTAATAAGGTTATGCTCAAAGATCCATGAATAAAATAATTAAGAGAAACATGTTATTGGAAGTTTCCTTAACAAACTCAGAATCTTGAAAAGTGTTTTAAAACTTTTAATAACTGAACTAGCTAAACATTATTTTTAATTAAGTAATTAATTAAGTAACCTTTAATGCAATAATAGTTAACTTCAATGTTTATCATTTTGAGTGATTTTTACTTCACTCTGTTTTATGTAAATAATGAAAGTAATTTTTCTTTCAATGATTTAACCTATTTTTGTTGTTATTTCATACCAGACTTTAAATATGAGTAAAAAATTAATATGAGATTTTAGTGCCCCAGTACTGCTCAGAGAGGACTGGATGAAACTGGGAAATATTATGGGACAGACTGGGTACAAAGATGGTTTTGCTCACAGCCTTGATTTTCACTGTCAACTCTTGCAAAATCAAATTTCACAACTTTATGTTCAAGTTCATTACCATTTTCACATTTATAATTAGATTTAAGGCTAAAGTGTATGTTTTAGTGAGAGGTATATAATTCTGCTTCAAATTTTCAGGTAAGTGGATTCTAATACCTTGCAGACCAGTGAGTGAGAGTTTATTGCAGAAAATGAGCAAGATTCACAAATGCTGAAACAAAGGCTCAATGTGAAGAGTAAGAAAGATCATTTGAGGACTTCCCCGGTGTTCCGGTGGTTAAGAAGCCATGCTTCCAGTGTGAAGGACACAGGTTTGATCCTTGTTCAGGGAACTAAGACCCCACATGCTGGGTGGCATAGCCAAGAAATTAAAGAAAAAAAAAAACAGAATTTTTTTTAATATACTAAAGAATATAAAAGAAGAAGGCTAAGCACATTTGATTTCTATTCAAAAAAATAGTTCATGGTGATAATTGTAGGTAAGACATATTAAGAATGGACTTTATAGCTTCTTTTTTTTTACATGGATGGACGCTGAAAGATAACATGGATCTTGAATATTAAAAAAGTACTTATGTTCATTTACAATCATAATAGCATGTACCTTGAAGGCTTTTTCTAGTCTTAGCTTGCAGATGGTAAGATACATCCTTATTCAGAAAGCATGTGTGCACATATTCATGTTAGGGTGAGACCTGTCAGTCACTCTTCAGGCACCCTGGCAACTAAAATTATATGACAGAAGGTAAATGTCTCAAGTCATGTTTAAAATATGCGTCCATAAAACTGTCCTTAGACTATTTTTATAGCACTAATCACATTGAAATGTCATTATTTTTCATATTAACACTCTTCTCTGCAAGACCCTAAGTTACTTGAGGATGTGGGCTAATCCCATACAAAGTCTTTATCCGACATCTTGATTTTCTAAAGACCTGGTCCACAAAAGACTGTAAGGAAATATTTGTGGAAATGAACACCCTATACTGTAAACAATGTAAGCACATTTGCAGATAAGCGGTTACCTGACTTAGTGAGTCAAAGACGCTTGAAAATTGGAAAATGCCAAAGGGGTCACTTGAAAAAGCTCCTTATTTCACAGATGAGGAACTAGAAGCCCAGAAAATATAAGATGTCTAGGGCCTGCACAGGACAGAGACATTCTTACTCTTCAATCCCAACTATGCCAGTCCATGGAAGACCAAATGGTAGCCTGGGGTGATTTTTCCAGTGAGCATCTTACTTCTAATATGCAAAGGGAAAACCTGTGGGATATTCCTAAATTAAATCATGCTGGAAGCCGGAAGTCCAGTTTTGTAGAAGCCATGGGATGTAAAGATTCTGTGTGCAGAAAAAGGTAATTTGCTTGCCTCTGCTAAGTATCTACTCACCTCCAGGGCACAGTTAGAAAAACATTAAAAATGCTAGAGTATGTGCTTGTGTGTCTAACAGAGAGAAAATGAAAGAAAGAGAACAAAATTGGGTGAGAAATATCCCTCCAAATCATATTAATTTTGTGAAAATATAAAAATAAACAGTAACATTTAGTCATAAATATCTTTTAAAAATCAAAAAGGAAAATATTACCTTTACTAATTCCTAATTTTTATGGCTAAAACCTATTGCTATTCCAGATAAAATTGCCACTTGTCACTTTCTTGGCACAATGCACTTTCTCTATCAATAAAAAGTGAAGGCCAGGAATCTGGCCTCTGAACCAAACTGAATCTGTTGACTAACCTAAATATATCTCAGTTTCCTTATTTTCAAAATGAATATAATAAAAGAATTAACCTCAGAGAATTATTGTGATGATTTTGAGTAAGCTGATACATGTAAAACACCTTAGAACAGTATATGGTTCATGGCAAGTACTCAATAAATTTTAAATATGTATTTAACCTGTATTTAAATATTTATTTTCATAAATAAATATAAAGTATATTTTAAAATGTATTTCTGATTCCTAAACACTGAATCCTTCAATATACCTCCTAATTTGAAATTTGAAAGGAAATGAAAGGAAAAGAAATTTGGTGTTTAAAAACTTTCAAAGTCACTTGTAAGTCATCCCATCCTCCTTCCTTAATTTGAATTCATTATTAAAAGACAGAGAAAACCAAATTTATATACTTTTTGTTGAGAAAACAATTAATTAAAAAGTGAAAAATGATTATTGTAGAGCCATCTGCCTGAGGTTAGAATAAATTACTATTATTTAATATATTAGAATGAAAATATTTATAATTTTGTTAGCAAAAACAGTGTAATAAGAGATCTAATTCTGAAGCAAAAAAGATTAATGATTGTATCACATATTAAATGTATGTTTTATTCAACCAGTGTATTTGTTTAGGTAACAAGATATAAATTGATTTTAGGGTAAAGACGGGCATTATCAAATGAAAATTTGTTTTAACTTGCCCAATATGTTTGGCAACCACACTAAAGAGTGTGTTTTATATTTTAAAAGTTCCACATGGTAATAACTTTGATCAATACATGAAAGATGATATAAACAATTCACTCTTTATATTTGAATATAAGTTTGTACCAATATATACTTTTCAATTTTTGTTAAGAGAATCACAGGTTTAGAACCTTACTAGTCCTCTAATCTAAGAGATTAGAAGTGCAATCCTTTCTTCAATACACTCAACAAATTCACTTCCTTTTTGATTTAGGGGCTTCTTTGAGGGAAATAATTTTATTGTCAAAAGATCTAAATAAAATGTTACTGACAGTGTTTTGTTCCTATTGAATTAAAATCTCTCTTCCTGTGTTTTGTGACCCATAATCATTATTAGGACCCTCTATAGTTTGTTTGCTTGTTTTTATTTTTTTCCCCTCAAATTAAACATATGCATTCTTCTATATGGTATTTTTAAGCACTGTCCTCTAGATACCACCCTGAGCTGGGTCCTCATTTTGGGACTTTCTAATTTATCTGCAGCTCTCTCAAAGTATGATACAATCTGACAAGCATAGAGTAAAGTAGGATGATTACCTTCATCCTTTGGATACTACGTCTATGTTAGAGGTTTTTAAGCATTCATATTGTAGTTAATTTGCACTGGGTATCTTACTTAAAGTCTTGCTTTATTGACACTTTTGAATTGTGGTACTGGAAAAGACTCTTGAGAGTCCCCTGGACTGCAAGGAGATCAAATCAGTCAATCCTAAAGGAAATCAACCCTGAATATTCATTGGAAGGACAGATGCTGAAGTTGAAGTTCCAATACTCTGGACACTTGATGTAAAGAGCTAACTCATTGGAAAAGACCCTGATGCTGGGAAAGATTGAAGGCAAAAGGTGGCAGAGTTGGGTAGAGGGGTATAAAGGATGAGATGGCTGAATAGCATCACCAACTCAATGGACAAGAATTTGAGCAAACTGCAGGAGACAGTGAAGGACAGAGGAGCCTAGTGTGCTGCAGTTCATTGAGGTGCAAAGAGTTGGATACAACTTAGTGACTGAACAACAATCAACAAAGATAATTTAATAATCTTGTTACTGGCTGTATGTATAGTCAGGCCACCCAAGGTGGCTATTCTCCTGCTCTCCCTACATCCCCTGCTCAACCAGTGCATGCCTCCCTTATACTCTGCTCACATGACTGGCCTTTCTACACACTTGCCCCAGGCCTCAGCTAGTGATAATTCCTACCAAAAGGAAAGAGTAAGAGGCATGTCTGTCTTCTGGTTTTCCAGTAACCAGTGAGTCCATTGTTGCTGTTATCTTTCAGCTGCTAATTCATGTCCTACTCTTATGTGACCCTATGGACATGCTTTTGTGATCTCATAGACCCTGCCAGGTTCCTCTGTCCATGGGACTTTCAAAGCAAGAATACTGGATAGGGTTGCCATTTCTTTCTCTAGGGGATCATTCCAACTCAGGGATTGAATCCATGACTTCTTCATTGGTAGGTGGATTTTCAACCACTTACCCACCAGGAAAGCCCAACCTGTGAACCCACTTCATGTCAATTCCCTCAGAACTGGTAACTTATCCCCACTCTCGAGAGAGAGAGAAGTCTCCTGCCATGTCCTGCCCCATCTGCCACACACAGTGGGGTGTCGCTCTAGGACCTTGCTTTAGACAAGCAAGGTCTTGTCTAAACCTTGTCTAAATGGCTTAATGGCTCCTCCATCCATTAAGCCATTGACATCTCAGTCTCAGACTCCAGGCTCTTTCATTGTCCCTGAAGCTGGGCAAGTACAGGACTTGTAGGCCTGAAGGCTACATTTCAACAGTGGCGTTTCCTACTTACTTGAGAGGTTCTAATTTACTTGTCTTATTTACTATTGCATATTGAGCAAAGTTTATTTATTTTGTGATACCTGAGTCTCCTTCCCAGTGTGAATTTGTATATAATTCATAGAGACATGACTTCTCCACAATGATGAAAGTTGATGGCCTAAATAGATCATTCCATGATTATCAGGGATACCCAGGACTGTCAGGCTGACTTCTCAGCATCATTGGTATAACACAGTGGAAAGCAGTAATGAAGAAGTTTTAAAGAAAAGTTTTTGAGGACACACTCACAAACATAAATCCCAGCTCTCACGTTTATACCTGCATGACTTTGAACATATCCAAACTTTGTTTCCCCATGATTTAATTACCGATGATTCCTACCTTGTAAGATGTGTCAAGGATTAGATAGACAATCTAGTGTAGTTGTTAAAGCCATAAACTTTAAAGTCAAAAAAGTTTTCTTTAAATTTTGGCTTTACCACTAACTAGTTTATCGACTTGAGCTAAATTTTGATTTCTTCTCTGGTAAAAGAAAGATAATAATTTCTTCAGTGCATAGAAGTAAAAAGATTTATAAATTTTGAAGTGCTATGCATGAATGTGCTTAGTCACTCATTTGCGTCTGACTCTTTGCAACCGCATGGACTGTGGCCCACCAAGGCTCCTCTGTCCAGGCAAGAATACTGGAGTGGGTTGCCATGTCCTTCTCCAGGGGATCTTCCCAACCCAGGAATCAAACCCAAGTCTTCCACATTGCAGGTGGATTCTTTACCATCTGAGCCACCAGAGAAGCCCAAGAATACTGGAGTGGGTAGCCTATCCCTTCTCCAGGGGATCTTTCTGACCCAAGATCTGAACTGGGGTCTCCTGCACTGCAGGCAGATTCTTTACCAGCTGAGTTATCAGAGAAGTTAATAGGTTATTATTATTATTATTATTATATTAGTATATAATTATAGGCAAATGATTTCCTCCTATAGCCCTGTGTGTGTGTGTGTGTGTGTGTGTGTGTGTGTATGTGTGATGAAACTGAGGAAATATATGACAGTTTGGTCTTCTAGTGTGGCTCTGGTGTTCCCTTAAATTGGTCAAGTCAGTGCTTTACAGTTATAATTTAGCACATAGACTCCTGTAGTTAAGGCAACAGTAGGGGTGATTATAATAAAGGAAGGATGTAAAGGACAGGAATATCAAAAGGCAAGAGCATTCAATCAGGGTCAGAAAACATCATGATTATACAAACAATTCTTGAAATAAGGCCAACAAACCAGGTTGAGACTCAAGCCCCATAAAATAAGAGTGAAAGGTAATGCACTTTGGCTCAAAGGTAATCTGTAAACCTCCAGTCTATTTTTAAAGCCCCCACTACAGCAACCATATAAATGCAGTGTTCCCTAGACATGGGATACATCAAAAATCAATGCAAACCAGAGTAATACGAGGAGTTCTATAGAGTCTAGAAGTAGAAATGAGGCTTATGATGTGGGATATTAGAGTATGGAAATTTAGCCTTCTCAAGTTCACTTGAAGCTAAATACAAAAGAAATATGAGGAGGCTTGTGAATGCAATTCCTACACTTCTGAATTTCATCATTAAAGGAATGATTTATACAGATGAAAAATGCAGTGGAAAAGGACATAGCTAAGAGACAAGTTGAACATCTTATTTCCACTATATGAGTGCTTTAAAATCTGTTTTAACATCTACAAAATAACTGGAATGATAATAAATACAATATTGTAAAAATGAAAAGGAATTATTGAAATATTGTTATACAGTCAAACAAGCATAAAAATATTAGGAAGAAAACTTATACTTTCATTTGGTATATGGAAGCCTTAAGACAATGTCACTTTCACAAAATTATGCAAAATTTTAACTTTTCTTGAGACTATCAGGGATCTGAGGTCAATAATAATCAGGATTGGTAAATTTAAAATTCTTGTAGTTCCTCTGAGGGGAGAGAGGATGTACAAATTGTTTCACCTTGGGTACAACATTTGAAAAATAGGATGTCAACATAAAAGTGGTTAAGAACAAAAGAAGAGTTGAAAGTTTAATGAATTTTTAAAGTAAATGTGTCACTGGCATGAGAGTTTAGAGTTCCCAGAAGCCAATATATAAGTGAAATCCTCATTCATTTGCTAGATCTATAATATGCTAAAATTAAATAAACACAGGCACATGGGCAAGCACATGTGTACACACACACACACACACACAGAGTAAATGAATTTAAAGCTAGGTCACTAGAAACTATTTCAAATGAATAATGTGGGGGAAAGATATTAAAGAAAATTTAGATCTTCCAAGAGGTGAAGGACAATATCAAATGATGTAACACATATGTACTTAGAGTCACAGAAGAAAAAAGAGAGAATGAGACAAAAAATATTTGAGGAGGTAATGATCATTTTCCCCAAAAAATAATGAAAGAAAACAGTCAAGAAACTCAGAAATCCTCAGGATTATAAATGGAAAGAAAAATACAACTAAGCACACCATAAAGCATATCACAGATGAACAGGTTTCAAAACATACACTATGCACAGCAAAAAGTATAATAATAACTTTAAAACATTAAAGAAGAAAAGCTATCACCTCAGAATTCTATCATGAGCAGTAATAAAAATTAAAAATGAAGATAAGTTAAACACTCTCAAAACAAAAGTACTATGAGAAATGTTAAAGAATGTTCTTTAAGCAAAAGAAAAATAATACTACTCAGAAGCATAAATCTAAACACACACAAACACAAAAGGAAGTATCAAAAATGGTAAATATAGGTAAATATAAATTTAAAAAATTTTAACTCACTAAAAATTAGTGACTTTGTAAAATAAATATAGAAAAAAGCACTGAGTTTATAAAAGCAAAAATTAAAAAGTATGACAATAATACTACAAAGGATCAGAAAAATAATATGAAATTATACTATTAAAACATTGTTACTCTGTATGTGAAGTGGAAAACTATGACTTGAAGGAAAGCTGTGGCAATATAATGATTGGCATATTGTAAACCTATAGTTACAACTTAAAACATAGGTATGAACAATAATCCAAACTAAGGTAGAATACTAGAAAATAGATGAGACAAAAAAACACCAGTTTTAAGATTGTAGCTTTAAAAATAAGTATATCGATAACTGCAGGGGCTTCCCAGATAGCTCAGAATGTAAAGAATTTGTCTGCAGTGCAGGAGACACTGATTTGATCCCTGGGTCTGGAAGATCTCTTGGACAAGGGCATGGCAACCTACTCCAGTATTCTTTCCTGGAAAATTCCATGAACAGGGGAGCCTGGGGGGCTACAGTCCATAGGGTGGCAAATAATCAGATTGAGCAACTAACACTTTCACTTTTCATCCTAACCCCTAATGTGATAGTATTAGGAGATGGGGGGGGGGTCTTTGAGAAGTGATTGGTCATAATAGGGGAACCTTTGTGTATGGAATTAGTGCTCCTACAAAAGAGACCCAATAGGTTTCCCAGATGGCTCAGTGATAAAGATTCCACTTGCCAATGCAGGAGACACAGGTTCGATCCCAGGTCAGGAAGATCCCCTGGAGGAGGAAATGGCAACCCACTCCAGTATATTCTTGCCTGGAAAATCCCATGGACACAGGAGCCTGCTTGGCTACAGTCTATAGGGTCTCAAAGAGTTGGACACGACTGAGAGACTGAGCATACATGCAAAGGAGACCCCAAGATCTCTCTCACACTTCCTGTCATGTGAGAACACATTGAGAAGTTCATCATCTATGAACCAGGAAATAGGCTGGTTCATAGACTCCAAATCTGCAGGCACTTTAATCACAGACTGCTCAGCTTCCAGAAAATTAGAAATAATTGCTTGTTGTTAAGCCTTCCAGTCTATAGTATTTTTGTTATAACATCCTGAATGAACTAAGACAAGGGCATAATTCTTCCCAATTATTTTGTGACACTACCATAACTCTGATACCAAAAGCTGAAAAATAAATTGTAAGGAAGTGGAAAACCTATCTCCCTCATAAATAAATACTCTTAAATATATTCATTGTTATCAAGTGGAATTTATCTCTGAAGAGCAAGGTTATAATTCACTTTCAGAAAACTAATAACAGAAGGGAACTTCTGCAACCTGATAAAGGGCAGTTATAAAAACCCCACATTATCATATTTAATGGTGAAAAATGAATGCCTTCTTAACCACAAGATCAGGAACAAGGTGGGATGTTCACCCTCCACTTCTATTGAATATTGCACTGGAGGGGTGGGGTGGGGGATGGCTAGATGAGGCAATAAACAATTACAAAAATATGAGAGACATACAAGTTGAAGTAGAAGATACAAAACAGACTTCCTTCCTGAACCAGAGAATTTTATATACATACATAAAATCCTGTTTAATCCATAAAAATCTGTTAGAACTGACAAATAAATTTAAGAAGGTCACAGAATAAAAGATCGATAGACAATGATCAGTTGTATTTTTGTAAACTAGAGATGTCCACTTAGATATTGAAATTTTAGAAGCTACATTTGTAATAGAGTCAAAAATATCAAACAATTAGTGAAATATTTAACAAAATCAATACAAATTAGTACACTTTTGAAATTTAAAAACATTGTAAAGAGAATCAAAGAGCTAAATAAAAGAGAAACACACTAAGTTCACACATCAGAATATTTGAAAAATGTCAGTTTTCCTCCAATTTATCTATAGATTCAAATAAATCCCAATAAAATCCCAGCTAGTTCTTTTGTACACATTGATAAGGTGATCTTAAAACCTAAATGAAAATGGAAATGACTTAGAATAACCAAATAATTTTGAAAACTTCAAGAAGGAAACACAAGAAAAAATTACTGCAAACCTGAGTGAGGAAATGATTTCTTAGGGTATATAAAGCAAGCTCCGTTTTTTAAAAATGGCAAATTGTATTTCATCAAAATTATAAATGCCTGCTCTATGAAACAAAGCTGCTATGCAAGTGAAAAGACAAGCTATAGAATGGGCAAAAAATTGCAAAACACAAATCTCATTTAAAAAATCTTGTACCTAGAATGTATCTAGATACATGTATCTAGACCTAGAGAAGTCTCACAACTGAATATTAAGCAAAAGATTTGAACTGACACTTAACCAAAGAAGATACACAAGGGGAAGTAAGTACATAAAAAGATGATTAACATCCCTTAGTTTTTATGGAAATACAAATTAAACACTGTAAGATAGTATACATTATAGTGCTTGTGCTCTTTGCTACCCCATTAACTATTGACCACCAGGCTTCTGTGTCCATGGGATTTTCCTGGCAAGAATATTGAAGTGGGTTGCCATGTCCTCCTCCAGGGGATCTTCCCCAACCAAGGATTGGACCCATGTCTCCTATATCTCCTGCATTCCAGATGGACTCTTAGTGCTGAGCCTCTGAGGAAGTTCAAAGTACATCTAGATACCGTATGCATTTATTAGAAAGGCTAAATTTTTGGAAATGGCAATGACTGTCCAACGCTAGCAAGGATGCTGAATAGCTGGAACTCTCATACACTTCTGGTGGAGTGCAAAATGATAGAGCTACTTTGGAAATCATTTTGGTTATTTCTTATTAAGTTAATCATACCCTTGCCATGTGATCTAGAAATCCCATTTCTTTGTATTTGCCCAGGTGAAATTAAAATGCACATCCACTCAAAGACTTCTATGTTAATGATTATGGCAGCTTTATTCATAATCACCCAAAATTGGCAGCAATTCAAATTTTCACCAACTGGTAAATAATTAAGGAAATGTGACACATTCACTCAATAGAACATCCCCATTTTAAAAAGAAACCAAGTGCTGATACATTTAGTAATATGGATGTATCTCAGAAGCTTTATTCTGAATAAAAGAAGCCAGACACCAAAGACTACATACTGTATAATTTCCTAAAACTTTGTGGAAAAAGTAAAATTATAGAGACAGAAATCAGATGGTTGGTTACCAAGACCTAGGAGGATTAACTGTAAAGGGCAGTGGGAGTGGGGATGGCTATAGAGATGGTCTTTATCTTGATTGTAGTGGAGGCTACATACTGTCTACCTTTGTCAAAACTCATCAGACTGTGCACTTTAAAAGGGTGAATTTTGTTTCTGTAAATTACTCTTCAATAAACCTGACTTTAAAAAAAGCATCAGGAGGTATGGCATAAGAGTGTGGGAAATGGTGACATTCACACTCAAGTTGATCTTTACAAGGAATGCCATTTGTATGTCCCTTAGTGAAATTTTGAGGTTAAACAACATGCTGAGACCTTTATCTCTCAGGTTTGACCAGAGGTAAATACAACAGAAGATTGTGTCCAGGGAGCAGAGTGAAATCTCAGTGTTTGTTTCCTAAGTTCCCTCCCTTGTAGATCACTCTTAACTACCTGTGTTCCTTGATCAAAAGTTACACTTCTACCAAGCAACTTTCTCTACCAAGATCCCTCTGTTCTGGGTCCCTGGAATCTCACTTTTAATCCTTCAAGTTTAGGGATACCTGGCTATTACTGGGGATTCAGTATACTGCACAATCCTTTCTGGTTCTTCCACACCTTGCCCACAATAAATTATTCTCAAATTATTCAACTTGAATATACCATTTCTTTATTGCCAGAATCCTGAACAATACAGAAAGCGAAGTCTTCTGGCCTCATCACTTTTTAAAAGTTTTTACTGGAGTATAGTTGCTTTACAGTGTTGTACTAGTTTCCTCTGTATAGCAAAATGAATCAGTTCTATGTATACATACATCCCTATTTTTTTTCTTAATTTTCTTCCCATTTAGATCACTTCAGCACATTAAGGCGAGTTCCCTGTGCTATAGACTAGGTTCTCACTAGCTATCGATTTTATACAGAGCAGTGTGGTATCATTTTAAGTGTGAGCATTTTGGCTACCCTTTTACATATGTGATATTTAGTTTCCCCATCTGTTACATAATAATAATAATAATGCCTCATTAGAAAGGTTATTATGAGATTTAAATAATGATGTAAGTTTTTAGTAATACTTTTTCCCTTTTCATCTTAGTCTCTCTATTACTGGCTGTTTATTCTCCTTCAGTGTCTTCATATGCTTCTATTTCTACCTTCTCTTTTAAGTAACAATTTCTTTATTACGTATAAATGTATAAGTAATTTCCATGGGGCTTTATAATGAGCAGAATCCTGTATAAATGGCTTAAATGTACCATGGTTATGTTCCTGGAATAAACTGTTGCTATTTCTACTGCTACAGAATAGTTAAGTCAAATTTTTGAATTAGGTCAACAAAATCCACAAATAGGGTGGAATCTTTGGACTGTCTAAGCAGGGATAGATCTGGAATAAATCAGCCACAGATATCACTTGTCAGCACTCTAAGGGAGGCCTTTCAAACAAGGGTAGAAGGTACATCAAGAACATCAGCTTCTAGTAGCATTATGATGAATCCATTAAATCTATATTGAGAGTTTTCCATTATGTGGATTCAAGTTAACAAGTTTTATTGCAGTAATGTCTAAACAAAGACCCACAATTAGGCTGTATTTTTATCTTGACTTGTGAATTATTGCTGCCAACTACTCAAATTTCAAGTTTGTTGAGACATGTGTTATCCCTGGAAACCCTTCATAAAAATGAAGCATTTTACTGTCCCACCAATTCAGTATAGTCTGGTCAGTTCTCCATGTAATAGTTTCTACACTAGCGAGTAGTATTTTAAATGGCTTTTAAAGTAAAACCAAAAGAACAAATTTATTTCTATTTGTGCCAATTAATCTGGTTTGGATTCTCTTTTCCAGCTTCCTAAATGATGAGACAGAATGAAGTTGTGGGAAAATAACTGGATATGGAATTAAGAAGATCTGTATTTGAAATCTAACTCTAATGCTGCTTCCTAGCTATGTGATCTTATTAAATCACTTACCTAGCCTCAGTCTCTATCTATCAAGTGGGGATCTACTGGTGACTTAAGTGAGCTAATAATGATCTGACAATATATTACTTTGAGGATTTAATGACTTATTTTTTATAATTCATGTATGCAAAGTTTCAAATGTGATTAGTAAGAAACGGGAACGAAGGAAATTTTCAGATGGGGCAGGAATGTTTTAGTTAAAAGGAAATTAAAATACAAGAGAACAAAAGCAAGATAAAAATGAGTACAGTGTATGCATTTATAGCCCACATGTCACAGTTCAGTATTTATAGGTTTGTAAGTGACAGCCTTCCCAGTATAGCAATGTTAATTATGAAGTAGCTGTCAGTTTCAAACTGTGCACCTGATTGAGGCTGAAACTATTCACCATTTCCACACATGATCATTTAATTTAAGAGTACAAAATATACACCAATAAATCAATTGTATTTCTGATTTTGTTTCCCTAAATCTTCTTTTGAAATAGTGATTTTCTATTTAATGAATATTAGTACATTTTATTTCACAAATGTGTATAATTATCAGAGCTGGACTGAAACCTCAGGAAGAGGTGATGAGTCTAAGACTGAGCACAATACTAAATGAATACTTAAATTTTCCAGAGCTCATGCTCCTGTTGCTACTTAAATTCCATGGTCAAAGCAATAGATAGAATAAATATGAAAAAGAAGAATAGGAGAGGGAAACAGTGAAAGAGAGACAGAGGTGAGGAAAGAGAGAGAAAAGAATGAGAGAGAGAGAGAGAGAGAGATTGAGAAGAAGCTTGGGAAAATGTTCAGTGGAAAATCTGTAGCAATGATGTAAGAGAAAGCGAAGGCAGGGATTGGAGTGAGGGGTGTATAACTGAGACTATAAAAACTCAAGAAAACTCACCATCAGAGCTGAGTTTGGGAGAAACTGCACAGACAGAACTCTAAAGTTAGACTCTCCTGATTCTTCACAAGGTAAGTTAAATATAAAAGCTGATAAAGAGTTAGGCTTTTTCCTTTTAACTGTTTTTTAAAAGTTTTTTTTTAATACTTTTTGAATGCTTTGATTATATCTTGATTTTGTTAAAATTAGAAATGTTTTGGGGAATATTATCCTCTCTAAAAATGAGTAAAAGGTATACTATATTTTGTAATGCAAACTTAGGGTAGAGATAATTGTTTGCTCAGGCATTTTTATTTATTATATTATTTTTGCTTTTATATTCTATTTCAAAACAAAGAGAAAGGGAACTCAAAATAATGATCCTATATGAGTGTTAGATATGTTAATTTTGCCTTTATCAAATATGACCAGTGTTAGGAAATGTTTAAAGTTTCAAAGTGGCCTGATTCTAAAAACCTAGGTAGAAAAGAAAGTTTCTCTCTTATCTTTATTTCTATTAAAATTAGTACTTAAGAAACATCCCTAAATTAGCCAAATTATATGCTCTATGTTTTTCAAACCTATACTATCCAGTGCTTTTATTCTTATGAAACTCAAATAGGCAAATATGATACTAATAACCTAAAATAGACTTAGGTCATGTTTATTCTTCACTATTTGAAGTGCTCTTGCTATTAAAGATTGAATTAAGTATTAATCTGAAACATACGCTTGAGTTCTGTTTAAGAAGAAATTTAAAATGTTTCAAGTTTTGATCTGTGGAAACAGTTTACAGTCTACTAATTCAGTTCTAGCAAAACAAAGTATGACTCCGTTGAATTCCAATTATAGGTTCTATAGGTTTAGGAAAGTGATTACTATATATTTCTGAGTTACCTTTCTAGAAATTAGATAAACAATGATTTATGATGATTTCAGTGCTCAGGTAAGCTGTGGAATTGACAGCAGTGTATTTAATGATCTCCCACAAACATCAGGCACATTTTGTGTCTTCTCTTTAGTTTGGTATTACTCTTCAGCACTCTTATAGAACTTTTCTAAGGAGAGCTTCCTGTAGATATGCATTCAAGTCTCCTTTTTATAAGTTAATTAAAAGTGACTTCATTCAGTAAGTTACTTAAGGTTTTTAAGGTTATTTGCTTTCTCCCTGTATTTCTCAGGGTTTTTAACTGATTCTGATACAATGAATCATGGGCAATAAGGAAGCAGTTATATTTAGAGACTAGGTTTGGGGACCTTAGGGGTACAATTTTAACTTATTCAATATTTTCATGATTTGAACATTAGTTAATAAAATTAGATTGGGACAGAACTCAAATTGCGCAGTCTCAAAACATTACCCCAACTCTGTCATTATGCAGTTGTGCAACTTCAAGCAAGCTTAAGCACAGAGTGGTGCTCCATAACATTCTGTTATAATTAAAAAAGACAAAAGAACTAAAAGTGCTAGTGATACTGAATGTGAGAATTACCTGGAAAGCTCCCACATCAATCACTTTTCGCTATATTAGAGAATGAAGAATCAGTATCACAGAATCTTGGACATCATCTAATTTAACCTTCTTACCAACTATTCATCTGCTGTGATCTGTACCCATCAGACAACCTTTGCTTAGATTCTATGTTATCAGAGGAACACAAGCTTTGGAGTCAGGAAAACAGCCTTCTAATCTCAGTCCTGACTTCATCAGCTTTTACTCAGCTTCCCAGGGGCTTCCTTCTTTCCTAGTATAACCACAGTTTGTGCATATACAAATGAAGAGTCACAAGTTCCCTCCTAGCCCTGGGCACCTCTGTGCATGGGCCAACTTCTATGTCCCTGAAGATCTCTCTGATTAGAGATATTTTTAGCTGAGTTCTCCTCCTTTCTCCAAATAATTCTCAGGGCACCTCATAAGAGCAGTGGTTAGCATCACTGGCCAGTAATTACTGGTGCTTTGGTTGGTATGAACTGGCTCTTGCTCAGTTTTGCCTTTTCTCCCTTATCAATGCCTTATCAGCTCTGATTTCAGCACGAAGTACACACTCCCTCCAAAACCAACTCTTCTGCCATGTGTCCTTCTGCTTACCCCCTCTTCATCCATTTTATATCTCCCTTTCATCTCCTCTTCCTTAGACAAGTTAATCACCTTTGAGTCTGGCTCTCTCCATTTACTGGGAATGAAAGTGAAAAGTGAAAGTCGGTCTGTCATATTCAACTCTTTGCGACCCCATGGACTATACAGCTCATGGAATTCTCCAGGGCAGAATACTGGAGTGGGTAGTCTATCCTTTCTCCAGGGGATCGTCCCAACCCAAGGATCCAACCCAGGTCCAACCCAGATCCACATTGCAGGCAGATTTTTTTCCAGATGAGCCACAAAGGAAGCCCAAGAATACCAGAGTGGGTAGACTATCCCTTCTCCCAGGGATCTTCCCGACCCAGGAATCAAACCAGGGTCTTCTGCATTGCAGGTAGATTTTTTACCAACTGGGCTATCAGGGAAGACCTTTCTGAAAATAGTAAATTCAGTTTCTGATGATAGCCTCCTTCCTTTCTAAAACTCTATGTCCCTATGACACAAGGCTCTAACCATTGTGAAAAATTCACCTTTAAAATATCAGCTGAGCCACCACTGATAACTTGGCTGTTGGCCCACCAAGTAAGAGCTGTGGCTTTCCATGGTCCTCTCCATGATTTCCCTGTGTTCCCACATTGGTGGTTGCATTTCCTTGCAGACTCTGACTTGTCCATCCACGCCAGGGCACTAAGATGTTTAAAAGTGACATCTCTTCCTCTTCCTCTTCCTCTTCCACAGTCCATCCTTTCCTGGCTATTCCCATGTTTGTATACAGTCTAATTCCTGTAGTGAAGTCCTTAACTGCCATAACACCCATGCTGGCTCCGCTTCCATTACACAGCCTGACTATGCTATACCATCAACATTACAAAAATGTGGGAAAACCATGAATCAATGTAATTAATGTTGTTTTTTTTTAAAAAATAGAGATATCTTATGAACCATAAAACAAAATATAAATCATTTAAAATTCAATTAAAAATTTACTTTGGTTAATATAATAAGAGTTTGAAGAATAATTATATTTTAAGTATAACAGATTTCTTCGCTTTGCTTTCTTTTCATTATGATATTGTTCATGCATGCATGCTTGCTAAGTTGCTTTAGTCATGTCCGACTTTTTGTGACCCCATAGACTATAGCTCAGTAAGCTCCTCTGTCCATAGGATCCTCCAGGCAAGAATACTGGACTGAGTTGCAAGGGATCTGCCTGGCTCAGGGATCAAACTCACATCTCTTATGTTGCCTGCATTGGCAGTCAAGCTCTTTACCGCTGGTATCACCTGGGGAGCCAGATATTGTTCATAGTTTTATACTAATATTTTAATAAAAATATTATGGCTGAAATTAATGATAATGAATAGTATACTATAACATTAAATGTTAAAAGTGATTGCCATTTATAGCTCTCTTTAGTAAAATTTCCTTCCCTCAGTCAATATTATTTTATTTTCTATCACTATGTTATAATTCTAGATTCCAAGGTCCAATTTTATTCCTTAAAATGAACAAGGATAAAAATTTTTCATAAAAATAAAAGAATAAAAAGAAATATTTTGACAAGTTGCCATTTTCAGAAGGCAATATTAGGATGTGGTGATATAGTCGCTAAGCCATTTCTGACTCTTTCAACCCCAAGGACTGTAGCCTGCCAGGGTCCTCTTTCCATGGGATTCTCCAGGTAAGAATACAGGAGTGGGTTGTCATTTCCTTCTCCAGGGAATCTTCCCAGCCCAGGAATAGAACCCAGGTCTCCTGCACTGCAGGTAGATTCTTTACTGACTGAGCTAGAGGGAAACCCCTAATATGAGAATAATATTAGCTATTATTTAATAAGTTATCACTTTATGCCTGTCCCTTTACCCATATTATTTCTAGTCCTTATAATAAACCTAAAAAGTAAGTTTTTACCCCATTTTCCTGGTGAAGATATTAAAACAATGAAGCTAAGTAACATTTCCAGTCAGGAGTCATATTCAACTCTGTGTAACTTAAGAATAAACAATCTCTTTCTACTAACTCACTTTTCTTGGATTAGAAAATATAACTACAATACCAGGAGTCAGGAGATGAGGAAGAAACCTGAGTTGGATCCGTTCATCTATTAAAAAACAGAATTATAAGATCTTCCATATAAATCATAACTTGACTATTAGGAGGATGAAAGGAGATAGATTTCAAAATAATAAAGTACCTTGCAGACATTAAAATAAAGAAGATTATTTAAAACAACTGTACTTGAAGGAAATGTAAGCATTATAGAAAGAGTCTGCTCTTGCAGGAGGAACTCATTGGCTGGGCAGGGCCAGCGGCCAAGGAGTTTTCATCTCCACGAGGCTGTGAGCAACTGGATGACAGAAAGAGTGTCTCATTAATATTTATATCCCTGGTGCCTGATAAACAGTGTATACCTAATAAATGCATATATTATAAAATATATCTGGGGCTTTTATTTATATTTTAGAGTATTTTTTCATTGATTATATTGTCTAATTTAATGTAATTGAAATGTAATTTACTATTTTATTAAATAGTATTCATACATATTAAGTTGCTTCAGTTCAGTTCAGTCACTCAGTCGTGTCTGACTCTCTGAGATCCCATGAACCACAGCACGTCAGGCCTCCCTGTCCATCACCAACTCCCGGAGTCCACCCAAACCCAGGTCCACTGAGTTGATGATGTCATCCAACCATCTCATCCTCTGTCAACCCCTTCTCCTCCTGCCCTCAATCTTTCCCAGCATCAGGGACTTTTCCAATGAGTCAGCTCTTCAGGTCAAATGGCCAAAGTATTGGAGTTTCAGCTTCAACATCAGTCCTTCCAATGAACACCCAGGACTGATCTCCTTGCAGTCCAAGGGACTTGCAAGAGTCTTCTCCAACACCACAGTTCAAAAGCATCAATTCTTCAGTGCTCAGCTTTCTTTATAGTTCAGCTGTCACATACACAGATGGCCACTAGAAAAACCATAGCCTTGACTAGATGAACCTTTGTTGACAAAGTAATGTCTCTGCTTTTCAATATGCTGTCTAGGTTGCTCATAATTTTCCTTCCAAGGAGTGTATTTTAATTTCATGTCTGCAATCACCATCTGCAGTGATATTGGAGCCCAGAAAAATAAAGTCAGCCACTGTTTCCCTTGTTTCCCCATCTATCTGCCATAAAGTGATGGGACCGGATGCCATGATCTTTGTTTTCTGAATGTTGAGATTTAAGCCAAAATTTTTCACTCTCCTCTTTCACTTTCATCAAGAGGCTCTTTCGTTCTTATTCACTTTCTGCCATAAGGGTGGTGTCATCTGCATATCTGAGGTTATTGATATTTCTCCCGGCAATCTTGATTCCAGCTTGTGCTTCCTCTAGCCCAGCGTTTCTCATGATGTATTCTGCATATAAGTTAAATAAGTCACTTTAGTCATGTCCAAATCTGTGTGACCCCATGGACTGTAGCCCTCCAGGTTCCTCTGTCCATTGAACAGCGGCAAGAATTCCAGGCAAGAATACTGGAGCAGGTTGTCATGCCCTCCTTCAGGGAATCTTCCTGACTCAGGGATCAAACCCTCGTCTCTCATGCCTCCTGCATTGGCAGGTGGGTTCTTTACCACTAGCGCCACCTAGGAAGTCCATCAAATAGTATATGCAAGTACAAAGTAGAGTAAAAAGTGAAGGAGGTGGTAATAGTCCACATTATCCTGATGCATATATATGCCATGTTTAACTGCATTTATCCAGCTTTACTCTCTGAATGCCTTTTCATACCACATAAAAATGGCTTGTATCAAATGACCAAATGGCATGTGCATGTGCAATTCAATCAACATTTCCCCATCTCTAGTTTTGAAGATTCTTTTTTCTCCCATTATTAAACAACAAGTTCCCTTACCAGTATTGTACACAATCATACATGAAGTTCTCCTCTATTTTTAGAGAACATAGTTTTCTATGAAGAAATTTACAGTATTTCAGGGATAAAAATGCAAAGTAGTGTTTGATAAGGAGAAATCTTAAACTTCACTGGAATAATAATTAGGAAGGACACATGTCCCTCTCATTTGAATGAGAATCTGTGATGTGAAGCATGAACAGACATACCAGGAGATTGGCATAACTTCATCACATATTATTGTAGGTATAAAAGTTGGGCAAATCTCTTCCCATGACTACACCTTAGTTTCCATATCAGTTAGTATCTGTCCCACATTTCTGTTTACCTACCACAAAGGGCTGCTTCATTCATTCATTCTTTCAACACATAATACTGACTCCCTGCCAGGCATTATGTTGGGTGCTGAGATAAAATAGTGAACATGACATAGTTCCTACCCTCAAGGAGTTTACAGCAACATTTACATACTTTATTTATCTGGGCTTTTTAATAATGTGATCTTACTAATACCAGGGTAGGTTTCTATCTTCTTAAATTTGTGCAAGAAATATACTAGCAATATGGTTGAAAATTCAAAATAGAAAAAAATTAAGGTATTCAACAAAGAAGTTTTATGATTTTGGAAGGCAATAGTGTCTGAAAAAGAACAAAAATAGTGCCAGACAGAATAATGTCAGTTAACACATGTATACTAATAAATTATCATTTTTCCTGATTTGTAGTACTCAGGGAAAGTCATTTTAAAATGCAGGTGTCTGCCACATTAAGAACACCTCATCCATATACATCTGACTTTATAAGCAATTTGTTTTGGAGATGGGAAAATGCTTTATACCTCCACAAATAAGTTAAACTTGAAGAAGCATGAAATTGAGAGGCTGAAAGCATTACGTTGTTCTGGCTCTTCTAACTGGTTTTGTGACTTTGGAAATTTGACTAGTGCTGATGGAAGAACAATGAGAAATGAGTAAGAATGCATTCCTGATATTTTAATTTTTTTTTAAAAAAAGGAAACATTAAATTTCTCTGTCTCAATTTGCACCTTCTTTTCAAAATCATACTCAATATATCAAGCAAATGCCCATCACACAATCTACTGAAAAAAGCAAACTTCACAAAAAGAATTTTAAATAAAATAAACACCATGAGTATTTCTCAGATGTATTTCAGTGAGAATAATATAGACAATGTATACGCTAGTGAGAGAAGCAACTATTTGTAGTTCAGTTGCTCTTGGGTGAAAATTCTCAATGACTTTAAATTTAGTATTTGGGTTTAAGAGGATCTGAAACTAATCCTCACTTCTGAAGTTCTAAGTGCTGTAGCCATGTTTAGTTCTCTTGTTTATGGAGCCGACTGCACCAAAAGTTGTGGTGTGGCAGCACCAATAAAGAAGAGATTCCAGCGTCCAAGTCTCTGCTTTCCAGCGAGAAAGTGTCACAAGCACCTGATTTCTTCTCTCATCAGTGAAAACTGGAAACAACCTTAATGCCCTATTCAAATGTCACTCATTGAAACATTAAGATTATCCCTATAATGTCAGACTGTTATGTAGCCTCTTGATTTTTAACATAGACTTTGCTGATTGACTTTAAAGATGGCCCCAAGTTCCCTAAGTCATTGCGGGTACAAGCTTTACTTTCCCTGGAAGGACTCAACTTCAAATACCTGCCTTGTGCTCAATAATAATCATTTGTATACAACATAGTTTCATGCAAAATTTAGAGTTTCCATTGACAAGTTTTACCTATGATAAAATAAGAATGATGCCATGTTTTTTCACAGATAAGTGTATATCTTTATATATTCTTAATAATATTAAACATAAAAGTACATGTTTCATTGCTCTTATTTGGCAAACAAGGCAAATCCATAATGATTTGTGCTATTTGTAAATTAAACAAATTTAATTAGCTAAAATGTGAGATCATATATGAAGTTTATTAGACAACTTGACAGTCTAGGCATCTTGCTCAAAGTTAACTAGCACAACAAGGACAGTTATCTCTCTCCTTCAAGTCTGGTTCTGAGTTTTCCTCACCATCACAGAAATATATGTTTTATATATATCTGAAATTTTCTGTTATCAAAAATTCCTATTTTTGTATTTAAAATAAGAAATTTTGATAATGGTAATAGTAATTTTGTATCCATTAATATATGAAGTAGGAAATAGCAACCCACCCCAGTATTCTTGACTGGAGAATCCCACAGTCAGAGGAGCTTGGTGGCTATATATAGTCTATGGGATTGGTGGAGTATAGCCCATGGGGTCGCAAAGAGTCGGACACAACTGAAAAGACTGGGCACATCCAGTAATACTAAGACTTGTGACTACTCTGAAAATATTCAAATGATTATTTTACCTTGATAGACACACTGCTAATAACAAATGCAAAGGAATAGGAACTCAGTCAAATCTTTAAACTTTTTAACATTATATGATTTAAAAAGAAAAATTTTAGTCATTTTCTGGCTGCCTCAGGCCTTAGTTGCAGCATGCAGGATCTTTGTTGGGGAACACTGGCTGTGCCTGGGCAACACTAGTTGCCCCGAGGCATGTGGAATCTTAGTTCCCTGACCAGGGATTGAACCCACGTCCCTTGCATTGTAAGCTGGATTCTCAACCACTGGACTACTAGGGAACTCCCAACATTATGTGTTTTTTTTTAATTTATAGCTAATAATGCATTAAATATTGCACAATCCTTTCTCTCACTCCCAAAAAGCAGATATAACTGCTGTATACTGGGGCACCTGGATCCTCCTTCAGCTCTAATATCTTTGTTTCTAAAGTGTGGGGGAATTGAATATACTGTCTTAAGAATGATGGCAATAAAAACTCCAAGTAAATATTTGAAAGTAAATAGATACAGCATAGTTCATCCATTCCGTGCACATTTAACATCTCTAAAATTGGGATGCCTTATGCTTGATTGCTGTTGTTTACTTGCCCAGTCTTGTCCGACTCTTTAGCCACCCCATGAACTGTAACCTTGTCAGGCACTTCTGTCCATGCAATTTCCCAGGCAAGAACACTGGAGCAGGTTGCCATTTTCTTCTCCAGGGGATCTTCCCAACACAGGGATCAAATTTGTATCTCCTGAATTAGCAGACAGATTCTCTACCACTGAGACACAGGGAAGACCTTACACATGATTGAATGCCATAACTTGATTGATAGCATTTTTTTCTTTCTTAAAATACACTTATAAAATAGAATCACTGCAAATGAAATCTTAAAATTGAAGACTTGAAGGCCCTCTCTTTTCAGCTAGAAATGCTTAAAATTCATGAGGAGTATTTTTATGTGAAAACCTAAATGCAAAGTCTTATGCATAGACTCACCTGATTTGAGGGAGGGCAGAAAGGTTTGCTCAACCAAACCTACACCAACGACATACAGTGTGATTGCATCCATCAGAAAAGAGTCAGATTCAGCAACAGTCTTTACACAAGCTAAAAGCAACTTTAGAGGCCGTTTACCCAAAATCATATAGTGAAATAGCAGTCATGCAAGAGCAGGGCCTGAGTCTCAGAACCCCTAGCTCAGGTCTCTATCATATAGACTTTGTGTTAACCATTGTCCCTTAGACTCGCCTTTACAGTCAGAAAAAAAGGTAGTTACTCTATTACCTACTCTGCTGGAAGCTTTCCTCTATTATTAAAAAAGACTCGGTGAGCATGACTTTATGGAGAAGGGTAAAGGCTACACGGTAGAAGTAGCCCATCTATACCGGGCTTTCCAGGTTATGGTAGTGGTAAAGAACCTGCCTGCCCATGCACGAGACATAAAAGACTCAGGTTGGATCCCTGAGTCAGGAAGATCCCCAGGAGAAGGGCATGGCAACCTGAATTCATGTCCATCCAGTATTCATGCCCTCATGGACAGAGGATGCTGGGGGGCTACAGTCCAGAGGGTCACACAGAATCAGACACAACTGAAGCAACTTAGCATGCAAAGGATACACTTTAGAATTTACTCTGCTTTCCAATTTTACTGTGGGACCAAGCTGACCCATGACTTGCCTAGAAGACCACCTCTGTTTTCAGAGAAAGAAGGTTTGAGGAGTGTTATGTGCAGGCTCACAAGGCCATTTCCCAGTGACAGAACTTGGGACCTTTCACAACAGGCCTTGTTAAATCTCACTTAAATGCCTGCAATGTCACAGTAGGAGAGGATTTTTAAGTTTAACTACTTTTTGAAGTACTTTATCCTTAATTAAGACTTATTTTCTGTTGAAAGTAAGGTGGGTAGAGTTTATTTTGTATATTTCCAATAAAGAAATTACTAAATTAAAACATCCAAAAATTATCAAGACTCAACCTAAAAATTTAGTCCTCTCATGAATTTCTAACGGTTAGATCCACTATCTCTAAGTCAGACCTTGTTGAAGAGAAATTTCCTTAGTCACCTGAGTGATTTGGTTTTCTTCAACACCAGCCCTCAAAGACATTGGCAACCATTCTTTGATAGTTGCCAATCTTCTCTTTTCCTAGCCCAGCCCACTTTAGAGATGATTTTTCATAATAACAATGACTCATTGCAGCACTGATGATCAATAATGCAAATATTTTTTTCATCTTAGGAGGGTCCTCATTTAATTCTATTTTAAATATAATTAAACCAGAATTTTTGTCATTGTGTCATAAAATATGTCAATGTGCACTGTCAATGTTTTAAAGGAATATATTTGAAAGTGAAAGTTGCTCAGTCATGTCCAGCTCTTTGCAAACCCATGGACTGTAGTCCGTGGAATTCTCCAGGCCAGAATACTGGAGTGGGTGGCCTTTCCCTTCTCCAGAGGCTCTTCCCAACTCAGGGATCCAACCCAGGTCTCCCACATTGCAGGCAGATTCTTTACCAGCTGAGCCACAAGAGAAGCCTTGTGGCTCTAATAAATGTCTATCTGCAACCCAAACTTCAGTGACAAAACATTAAGTCTTCCTCCTGCCACCACCACTCCTGCCACAGACTGGATGACCTTCAGGGTATAGTGAGTTCTAAAATGTGAAAAGTCTTTGAACCAAAGGTTAAGATGTTACACAATGTAAGATGTTTGTTTATTCAGGAACATCATTAGTAACAATATGAGCACATGGTAGACCAACTGACTGAAAATGAAGCACACACCTAATCTTATAAGGTAGGTATCCTGCCCACTGTCTATTTGGAAACTCCTCACATTAGAGGGATATTCTTCAAAAATTTCTCTATGAAAATTATGGCTGTACAAAAAAAAAAACTGCAGGTGCCTCCACTGTCATATATTCACACAATGAACATCCTTCGAGTGTTCTTTCTGTAATTCGCAGTGTAGATGGTGCTGAGTAGATTTTTAGTCATGAACTATATTTACCCACTATCAACAAAATAGGGAAATGGAGCTGAACCTGGTCTTTTCCTTCCCTCCCTATAATTTCCTCTGTTTCTAATTTTGTAGCAATCAAGTTCCAACTAGTTAATCAAATGTCTTTTGTGTGGCAGGTGCCAGGGTGTTTGTTTTCATTAGTGTACCAAATGCCATATTTAGGAACTTGGCCTTTTGGTTAGCTGGCTACAAGCTTGGCTTTAAACCATTAAATGTGTGTATTTAAACTCAACATTTATTTTTATTTCTCCCTATCCAAATAATCAGGATGTGGTTATCTGTAAGATGACACATTATGACTTTTTTCCTATATACACCCAAGAACAAAAATATATGCCTCAGACATAATCATCAATATTATAAACACCCATCATCCTGTGCCATTTATAAGACTGCAGAGATGAAGAGAACCCTGGTTAGTAAAATGTGCATAAAAATAGATGAAGAAAGTCCACATGGGAAAGTTTATAAAATTGAAAAATTTTACACTTTGAAACTGTTTTTTTTTAAGATGATTTTAAAAAAAGAGTGGAAAGAAAATATTACAATTATAAGCTTATCTTTGAGTGAATGAAAGAGATATTTCTATAAATATATACCAGAAATATGAGATCATTGTAAAAAAAAGTTATATTTTTAATATATCTTACTTTTTGCTGAGGAAAGTCAAAGGTATCAGCAAAATCAGAAGGAAAAATAAGATTCAAGGACTAATTTTCTTAAAAAATAAGTAATGCAGTTTTTGGTTGGTATTTTTTACCAGATAACTTTTACATTTCTTCCTGTTAGTTTCTTTCTGTTCTAATTTAGAGAAATAATCATGATCAGTTCTTTTTAGATGCCTATATGCTGTTTTAGAAGAGAAGCTATGAGGCAAAGGAGAAAAAGAAAGATATACCCATCTGAACTCAGAATTCCAAAGAATAGCAAGGGAATATAAGAAAGCCTTCCTCAGAGATCAATGCAAAAAAAAAATAGAAGAGAAAACAATAGAATGGGAAAGACTAGAGATTTCTTCAACAAAATTAGAGATACCAATGGAACATCTCATGCAAAGATGGGCACAATAAAGGAGAGAAACACTATGGACCTAACAAAAAGACAAGATATTAGAGGAGGTGGCAAGAATATACAGAAGAACTACACAAAAAAGATCTTAATGGTGTGATCACTCACCTAGAGGCAGACATCCTGGAATGCAAAGTCAAGTGGGCCCTAGGAAGCATCACTACAAACAAAGCTAGTGGAGGTGATGGAATTCCAGTTGAGCTATTTCAAATCCTAAAAGATGATGCAGTAAAAGTGCTGCACTCAATATGCCAGCATATTTGGAAAACTCAGCAGTGGCCACAGGGCTAGAAAAGGTCAGTTTTCATTCCAATCCCAAAGAAAGGCAATGCCAAAGAACATTCAGACTACAGCACAATTGCACTCATCTCACATGTCAGCAAAGTAAGTCTCAAAATTCTCCAAGCCAGGCTTCAACAGTACGTGAACCATGAACTTCCAGATGTTCAAGCCGGATTTAGAAAAGGTAGAAGAACCAGAGATCAAATTGCCAACATCTGTTGGATCATAGACAAAGCAAAAAAGTTACAGAAAAACATCTACTTCTGCTTTATTGACTCTGCCAAGCCTTTGACTGTGTGGATCACAATAAACTGATGAAAGTGAAAGAAGAAAGTAAAAAAAAAGCTGGCTTAACACTGAACATTCAAAAAATGAAGATCTTGACTTCTGGGCCCATCACTTCATGGCAGATAGATGTGGAAACAATGAAAACAGTGACAGACTTTCTTTTCTTGGGCTTCAAAATCACTGCAGATGGTGACTGCAGCAATGAAATTAAAAGATGCTCGCTCCTTGGAAGAAAAGCTATGACCAACCTAGACAGCATATTAAAAAGTAGAGACATTACTTTGTCAACAAAGTTGACTGAGTCAAAGCTATGGTTTTTCCAGTGGTCATGTATGGATGTGAGAGTTGGACAAGAAAGCTGAGCACTAAAGAATTGATACTTTTGAACTGTGGTGTTGGAGAAGACTCTTGAGAGTGCCTTGGACACCAAGGAGATCCAATCTGCCCATCCTAAAGGAGATCAGCCCTGAATATTCATTGGAAAGATTGATGCTGAAGCTGTAGCTCCAATACTTTGGCCACCTGATGTGAAGAATCGACTAATTGGAAAAGACCCTGATGCTGGGAAAGATTGAAGGCAGGAGGAGAAGGGGATGACAGAGGATGAGATGATTGTATAGCGTCATTGACTCAATGGACAAGAGTTTGTTCAAGCTCTGAGAGTTGGTGGACAGGGTGGCCTGGCATGCTGCAGTCCATGGGGTCACAAAGAGTCTGACACAACTGAGCAACTGAACAACAATATATGCAGTGAAGAGTTTATACATGAATTAATCGAAACCTCTCAGAGTTCTTTTAAAGTCAGCATTACTCCTCATTTCACCAATATGGAAAATAAATTTCAACAGGTTAAGAAACATACACCCAAGGTCATACTATTACTAAAGCAAATATGAGTCTCAAATCCAGTTTTTCAGATTGAATAATTCTTCTTTTTGCTCCCTGAAGGTTTCCAAATGATTTTTTTTTTAAGGAAACAGAAGTGTGTCAAGAATTCTTATTAATGATGAACTGGGGGACTTTCCAGTGTCATGTGCTAAGTGGAGAAGTTATGCTGCTTTTATTGGTAGCCCAGAGCCAGAGATCTTCTCCCAGCAGGGCAAGGCCTCCCATTTTAACCAGCAGTCAGACTGACAGCCAGAAGGTCTAATCTATATCGTAAATAGGCTTTAATTGGATTTATAGTGTTTTGTTAATGTAAAAATTCATAAAAATATCAATGACACAGGTTTGCGCTTACTACACAGAATTAATAAATGTAACCTTTTGACTTGCTTGCTTTCCTGTGTATATATAGGTAAAACCTGAGTCCCCTGTGTTTTCTTCATAATCTTCTATTCTCCCCTACTTTCCCTAGAAGCAATCAGTCATGAATCAACTTCCATTGGTCTCTATTTTAATTATAGGTATAGATTTCGAAATACAGGAAATTGCTTTATGTATTTCCAATTTAGGTAAGTGGTAGCATTGCATATATACTGTTCTAGAATTTCTAATTTCCCCTCAAATCTGCTCTATTTTAAATCCATGCATGTAATTACACATAACATTTACATCATTTGTTTGAACCATAGATAACAAATATATTTAAATTGTTTGCTTTAAGTCCACAGTATGAATGTACCTCAACTGACAAATCCATTTTCTTCTGAGTAAGGTACTTGGGTTGGTTCATTTTTTCACTGCTATAAACAATGAGGCTATGAACTTTCAAATACATGTTTGCTTATAAATTTTGGTCCATTTTTACTTAATTGTGTCTGTTTTTTAAATTTTACTTATCAGAGTTACTTAAATGTTTCAAATGCTAATCTTACTTTTTTATATCTGTTCAAAATATATTTCATTTGTAATTTGCTATTTATTGCAATTTGTTTACTGTACCTTATCACGTGGAAAATTTCAATTTTGATATAGTGTAATTTGTTAATTTTTTCTACGAAGTTCACCTTTTGACTCTTGCTCAAAAAAATCCTTTTAAATCAAAGGACATAAAGATATTCTACTATTGGAACAGTGACGTTTTTGAAATTTCATATAAAATTGCTTTTAGACACAGCACATTCTCTCTTGTTCACCGCAAACCCCTAGTCAAGTTAACACATTTCTCCTTAGGTAAATGATGTTGTAACCTGTGGATTAGACACAGGTTAGAATAAGGTTCCACACACTAGATTTCTCAGACTTGGGTTTTTTTGAGTTAAATTATGATTATAGCTGTACAACCCCAGTCTAGGTTTCCATGGAAATGAAGCCTTGATAGAATTCATTCTGGAAGATTGACAGCCTCTATTAAGTATAATTTAAGTGTTGCAAAGGTGCACTCCAACGTCGAGAAGCCGAATAATTCAGTTTATTACCTGCCTATAACAAGCTTTACAGGCATCTTTGTTTCCTATCTTTGTATGTCTAACTAACGAATGTTAACCCTCTTGTGTGTGGCCCTTAGATGCTGGACTGGAGATTGGCAAGTGCACATTTTATCCTGGCTATGACACTGATGCTCTGGAGCTCAGGAAAAGTGCTCTCAGTGGGGGTCACAACAGAGGTAATGGAAACTAGGGCCATGTTTTTTAATGAACTTAAATCATTTTTCCTAAGGTCAATAGCAGGGGCTGCTGACAAATTCAGAGAAGTTTCAATAACACAAAAGTCAAGGAAATAGACATTTTTTTCTATGCTGTGTTCTCACCGTGTATTCAGAGGAAACCTGGTATCTAAATATTTAAAAGAAAAAAAAAACTGTAAGTAACAACAAAGATTGGTATTCCATAAACCAAAATTTTTAGGAGAAAATTCATTATAAATTCAGCCATATATATATATATACATATATATATATATATATAATTGAATGAATTATAAAAAGATGAAGTGCTTTTATGTGAAATTTAAAGTTGTTAACATGTCAGGATTTGAGTCACTTGGCCAAAATTTTATTACTCTACAAATGCTTTCTTGCTGCCAATACTAAACTACAAAGGAAAAGAAACATGAGGACATCTTGACACAGAGAAAAGTTAACTTGGCTCATTTGATTTTAAGAGAAATACGTGTTCTTTGTATTTAAATAGCATGAAGTGAGAATCTGAAATGCATTTTACTGAAGGGCAAGTTTTATAAAAGGTTTGTGCCTTTTTTCCTGAGGATGAAAAATATCTTTAAAAACAAAGAAAAATTGATTTTGTATGTATATCAGTAGGAAGAATGAACACATATTTTTTGGAGGACCCTCTGAGAGATAATAAAAGATCTCTTAACTTTGCCCTTCGGGTTTTTTTCTCCTGATCTTAATGATATCTTTTTCATGATTATTTCCTCTTTAGTTTCTATGCTTCCAGGTTTATGTAGGGAAGTAATAGAAGTTAAGATTCTTTTAAAGGAGTCTGGACTTTGCACTGTAACAAAGGGTTATACAGATTTTTAAGTTTTTTATGTGATGAGAGTAGTGTTTGGAGATAATTTACTTCATGGCAGTACTCAGGACAGAATAGAAAAGAGACGGAGAGGGGATAAATAAATTATATGGGGACTCAGAGTGTGCACTGAGTGAAGAGGTTGTTGCTGTTGTTCAGAGGCTGAGTCGTGTCTGATTCTTTGAGACCCCATGAACTAGAGCATGTGAGGCTCCCTTGTCCTTCGCTATCTCTCAGAGTTTGCTCAAATTCTTGTCCATTGAGTTGGGAATTATATCTCACCGTCTCATCCTCTGCTGCCAAGAGGATCTGATATCAATCACTCCTGATAGGAATTGGAAAGAGCAGGACAAGCGGGGTTTTTCCAAGAAGAACTAGCCATACTTAGAGCAGATTTGACTTGTTTAGGAAAGAAGTTCAGTGGCCATTAGTCTCAAGAGCTTTGAGGCAGACTGCAAGTATTCCAAAAGAGAAATGTTTGAGTCGATGATGAAAAGGTTTAGAAAGTGCTACTCTTTCATTTTATTGAAGGGAAAAAATGAACGGAAGAGAAAGAGAATGAGATAAACCAAAACAAAGACAAGATGTGAAAAAAAAAATGAGTCCTGCTTACACCAAAAGTCTGGCTGTAGTTAATGTTTCTTCTTGGAGGGGAATATCCTCAAACTCTTGGGAAAGAAGTTACATCCTCTGTAGCACAGAATGACTCCAGATTGTTAATAGGCACATTTTTTAAAATGCTGTGATTGGGCCTGAGAAAGGAAGACAGACTTCATAAACCAGACACTTACACTTTTATGACTTGGATGGACTACCAAGTGGCAATATTTGTAAGTAAACAAATAAGAAACTTGACATGGGACAGTAAAATCCTTGGGACAGCTCTGACTCACCATAGATACTGATTGCTATTTGTTAGTAAATCACACTGGTAGAGATGGTAAGCCCCCTCAAAGCAGAGATTGGATTTTTCTTATTTTTGTATCTCTTCAGTCAAATACAGGACCTGCATAGTAGATGTTTAATGGCTTGAATGAATGAATGAGTAGTGAAAAGAAAATAGCAAGAGGTTTATATTTTTTCAGAATTCATTCAATAAATATTCATCAGAAATGTACTAATTAGTGCAATAATAATGAGCAAAATACTGGAATAAGGATTGAATAGCACAAACAAAAAGCTGATTAGACATAGTCTTTGACCTCAAGTTACTCACAATCTAATATGCAACATACATAGGTTGTAGTTAATATAATATAAGGGAAAACGTAATAATTGTAGAGATGGAAGAAGTATAGATAAAATACTATTAGAGTAATAAGAAAGCAGTTATTATTTGGAAAGAATCTGAAAGAATAATTAGTTAATATACTAAATTTTAGAGGCAGGTCTGGAGTTTATCCTTTCTTTGTGTGTATGTGTGTGTGTGTTATTTTCATTTCTTTTGGATAAACTTCAACCCTACGTGTTTTTTTTCATCAGAAGTCTCTCTCTCTGGACCATAGCTCTGTGAGAAAACAAGTTTCATAACATGTTAGCTAAAAAATAATAAAATTCAAATGTAGATGATTGTATGTATAATCTTTCCCTTAGTGAATGGACTCACGTTTCTTGCTCAATAGGCCTTTGATTCTGGAGTCTTAGGTGTTCAGTCATCACCCACACTCAGAGAAGAGAAGTCGGCCACTGACCTGGCAGCAAAACTCTTACTTCTTGATGAACTTGTGTCTCTGGAGAATGACGTGATTGAAACAAAAAAGAAAAGAAGCTTCTCTGGGTTTGGTTCTCCCCTGGACAGACTCTCAGCTGGCTCTGTAAGTCATAAAGGTAAACAGAGGTAAGTGAATTCTTGGAGAAGGAACATTTTCATTTTCTAATTCCTCCACATTGGGTTGAGAAACAGAGAGAATTCTACCTAAAAAAAAAAGTACAATGAAAGTCTTGTAGGTTAACATATTTGAAAGTGTCTTAGCTCATTTCTAAGTTTAAAGACATCATTTTGAAAATAAAGTTGGGGAGCAAAATGACTGCCACTTTTGAGTTATCAAAGTACTTAAAATTGAATTTGCCACTAATATGCACAATATGTAATAATATTTTTTGTCCAAATATTTTCTGAAGAAGATTCTATTGCATGTAGATATAAAGTAATTATTAATGAAGACATACAGAATTTGGGAGGTAAGGGCAAAAGTGTATGCTATGAGATAAATGTTCCAGTCAATTAAGTTTTTTCTTTAATAGAGATAACTAGAATTCCATTTTTATTTTTATCTTTGTTACAAAGCTTTCAAAATGATATGAGTAAGCCCCCTCTCCTATACCAACAAGGTAATGAAGATCTTTCAGGACCTAGAGTCAAAACAAATGTGTCTATGTCAAATTTCTTATTATTTCTAGCCATGTGACTTGTATAAGGATCTTATACTCTGTGATCCTCAGCTTATTTATCTGGAAAATGGGGATAATTACTTACCTCCATAAAAATCAAATGAGAACTTTGCAAACTGTTAATTATTATAATAAGATTAAAGTAATTAAATTTCTCTTTAATCATTGAGCAATTATCAGTACTTTAAAGCAGTCATTCCAAACTTAATTCATTTTTTACCTCTTCAAAATCTATTCCTTGTGCTAGACACTTCATATTAGCAGTGGCCCAAGAGACTACCCAGTTCCCATAGTCTGGAATTTGGGGAATATACTAGGATCCTTTTTGCTCACAGGATTCTTTTTCTTCAATTGAAACACTTCGTTTTTCACTAAATTCTTTAAATCTTGTTTGTTTTATATGTTAAATATCTCCAAGATAGCCTTTCACGTGAAGACTTTCTTAATTCTGGCCTAAATCATCTTTTCACCTTTCCTTTCTCCAGTCTTTCCTCATCTCTTCTTCCACCACCATCTTCGCTTCTTTAGATCACCAACTGTATCTTTTACAGAAGAATCATCTAACACAAAAATTATTTCATGAAAAGTTCCCATTGCATACAAGAGAAAACAAACTCCTTAGGAAATTCTATGGAGAATTTCATTTACTGACACTTCATTTCTTGTACTCATCTCCACATCCTTTAGTTTAGTTTCACTTGGTCACTTAGAATTTCAACATACAGGATGCAATTGCTAGGCTTCTGTTCTGAAAGATTCTCAAAGCAACACTAGGATATAAAATCACTCTGGGACTAGATTTATCCTACTTATACTTGACAAAAATTCTACACCTGTATTTTGAAATTCAGATCCTATTTTAATTTAAAAATACAAGTTAGTTTCACCTATGTTCTCAGCACTGTGTTGGACTACGGTGAAAAAAAGACGAAAAATATAGTTTCTGTCCCTCAAATAAATCACTTGCCAATTAAAAGCAGAAATATTTTAAACCAATTATAACACAAAGCAAAAAGAGATATATTTAACAGCAATTTATAAAGAATATGAAAGCGCAAAGGATAAATGGAGAAAAGATTGTGCCTTCTAATAAACAGAATTTCTTTGATTCCTGGATCTTGCAGCACCATCTATGAAATAATTTGAAAATCAACATGTAAATGTGTCTGTAAAACTTGTATATGAATTTATAATATTGCATAAGTATAAATATATATAATCTACATTGAAGTTTAATCATAATAATTTCTTTGAGATATCAGGAGATATAATCTACCTAACATAGCTCAATTTATAGGCAATAAGGGGAAATTGCTGAAGATTTAATATTCATTTGAACAACATTTCACATTTGAAGTCTAAAAATAAACTATTACAACTGTTTAAAAGATTAGGGAATATTGTTCTCATGAGTAGTACTTTCTGAGGAAGCTACTAGATGAATTGTTCTGTTAAAAGGACTCTAGAGTTGCCCCCATAAGAACTGGTGCAAGCATAACTTTAGAATTAGAGTGTAATGATGGTTACAAAAAAAAAGAGTCTTATGTGTTATAGTTACGTAGTCTGACAAAATAGATATAGCAAAATATCAAGCAATTTAGGGACAGTAGTGAGAGCATATAAAATTTAGAGTAAGTTTTTTATTGCTTCATGGCTATTAATTGAGCATAAGAGAATATTACAACAAATAGTTGCTTGCGAACACAAAGAAGAAAAGGTGGAATTTTCTCTTTATAAAATGTATGCAGCTAAAGCAATGAAGAAACAACACACATAGTAGATGAGGTCAAAATTCTCCTTTATACAATTATTCCAGCTAATAAGTGAAGGAGGAATGATAGTATTAGAATGTCTCCATTTTGCAAACCCTAATGAAATGATGGCTTTAGACAATGATTATCAATTTTCTGCTAGCATCACAAGAGAAAAAAGAGCAAGTCATTATATGCCCTATGTTGGACTAACTCAGTACTACTTATATAACAGAATTGCAAAAGAAAATTTTTGCCTCAAGTTTCACCTGCCAATTTTCAAGAAATATGAGAAGGTAGAGAAATGACTAGAAACAATACAGGGACTCTGGGACTTCCCTGGAAGTCCAATAGTTAACAATATGCTTTGCTATGCAGAATGTTCCGGTTCTAACCCTGGTCAGGGACATAAGACTCCACCTGTCTTGCAGTCAAAAAATCATAAACATAAAACAGAAGCAATGTTGTAACAAATTCAATTAGGACTTTAAAAATGGTCTACATCAAAAAATCTTTAAAAGAATACTAGAAAGAAACAAACAGTAAATCAGACTATAGAAAATGAGAATAACATATCTTCTTCCATAAATACATTACCGAGATTTGAAGAAAAACAAGAGATGTGGGGACTAGGGACTGAAAAGATTAAAGTAGACTTAAGGGACTTACTGTGCTTCCCTGGTGGCTCAGTGGTAAAAAAATCTACCAGCAATGCAAGTTACATGACAGAACCCATGGGTTCAATCCCTCGGTCTGGAAGGTCCCCTGGAGAAGGAAACGGCAACCCAGTCCAGTATTCTTGCCTGGGAAATCCTATGGACAGAGGAGCCAGGAGAGCTACAATCCATGGGTTGCAAAAGAGTTGGACATTACTTAGAGACTCAACAACAAGGGACTTATTAACCAGTCACAATTTGAGGAGTCAGGGTCCTAGTTCAAACAATGATTTGTTTTAAAATTACCAAGTGTAAGAGAATTGTGAATATGAACTATGGCTACTTGATTTTAATTATTGTTTGCTTGTAAATAAGAAAATTGTACTGGGGCTACTTTAAAATTAGATTCACTGTCATTTAAATATTCAGCTGAAAGTATTTTTCTGGGATTTGCTTCAAAATAATACAGGAGTAGGAATGGAATAAATGAAACAAGATTCACCATAGTCAGTAACTGTTGACTTAGAATGGTACCTACATAGGAATCCATTATACTATTCTATTTTGGACTGTATTTGAAATATTTCATAATAAATTAAAGAAACAAAATTAAACAATAAGATAAACTACAGATTAGACCTGGTAAAAGAGTAAATACAGTCATCATATGATAATGTTAAGAAAATGACTCAGACTATACCACAAAGATATGGAGACTAGAATGAGAAATTATAACATACGATTTAACCTAGTTAGAATTTAGTGGTGATAAGTAGAAGAAAATCAGTATTTAAAGAAATTATGAGTGATTTCTTCAACAATTTTTCATTGTCTATCGTCTCATACTCACCAATAGAAGGTTATAGGTCTGAGCTCCATTTTTCATACTGTAGCCCAAAGATTTCACCCATCACTTAACCTAGGAATTCATAAATTCTTTTTGTGCCAAAGGCCACTATAGACCTTTTCTCAGAATACTGTTTTTATTTTTATTTTTTTAATTTTCTTTACTTTATTGTGTTGGTTTTGCCATACAATGACATGAGACTGCCATGGGTTTACATATGCTCCCCCTCCAGAACCCCCTTCCCGATTCCCTCCCCCTGGGACATCTCGGTGCACCAGCCCTGAGCATCAACCCTGGGCTGGCGATTGATTTCACATATGATAATTAACATGTTTCAATGCCATTCTCCCATATCATCCCACCCTTGCCCTCTTCCACAGAGTCTACGAGTCTGTTCTATACATTTGCATTCCTTTTGCTGTCTTGCACGCAGGGTTCTCATTACCATCTTTCTAAATTCCATATATATGCGTTAGTATACTGTATTGTTGTTTTTGCTTCTGGCTTACTTCACTCTGGATAATAGGCTCCAGTTCCGTCCACCTGAGTAGAACTGATTCAAAGGAATTTTTTTGTAATGCTGAGTAATATTCCATTGTGTATATGTACCGCAGCTTTCTTATCCATTCGTCAGTTGATGGGCATCTAGGTTGCTTCCATGTCCTGGCTATTGTAAACAATGCAGAGATGAACATTGGGGTACACGTGTCTCTTTCAATTCTGGTTTCCTCGGTGCGTATGCCCAGCACAGAATACTGTTTTTAAACAGACAAACTTCAAGAGTTGAAAGGTTATCAATAAACTATATAGCAACAGAATTATCAAAATACTTAACAGTGAATTTGTAATGACAACATATATACTAATTTATTAATGTATAAAATAAGATCTGAAAGGCATGTCTGAAAAACAGTAATTTCAAATAGTGTTGAGTATCACAGCACTTTTGAAGTATCTATATTGACAAATATGTGATCCAAATGGATCTGTGATTTCTACTGTGACAAGGGTCTACTTACTACTATTATTGCGACTTGTTCTGTAAATTTATAACTGAAACAACACTATATTTCAATTAGAGAGTAATGAGACTTAAGGTGTAACATTTCCCATACATGTTTATGGATCCTTGAATTATATTGGTACATGACCCCAGATTTTAAAGCTCTGTCTCAAGCATATGAAATGCATTATTTTATTTTCAGTTACTATAAAATATTCAGAAAAGAAAATTTTTTAAATCTGCTTTTGGAAAAATCCATAAGAGATGGAAATGGAAAAATGAATGAACAGCTAGAGAAAAATAAAAAAGAAAATAAACATTAAAAAACAACAGGGCAAAGTCTATGTCAGATCATAATAAAATGAAGCAAAGAACCATCTATTGTTTTCCATTTTATATTATATTTAATATTTACTCCACCTGATTATGACACTAGCTTCATTTTGAATTGAATGTTCAAGTTACTTTAATTCTCAGAGCAGGGTTATCTCAACTATGCTTTGAAATCCAAAATATTTTCTCCATTCAGTTCACTTGTTTAGAGCCTGAAGTGGCCATTCAGTTTATGAAAAATAAAAGGAAGTAGCTTTGACCACTTCCCTAGCAAAATAATATCTACTATTTAAATGACCTTTAACATTAGAAGATATTGGAATTTTTCTACAAAGTGGTTTCTCACTCTTCTTCACACAACACTGAAAATACCTTGTAAAATATTAACAATAATAGTACTTTATATTTGAATTTAATTAGGATAAATTTTTTCACAACTGTATTGTTCTAATTCTCCCATTAATACTTTGAGATCAGGAAAGAAAGTAATATCACGGTGTCAGTCAGCGTTTCCACAGGAAACAGGCAGGACATTTGAAACAGGAAAATTTGAGAAGGGTTTAGACACAGCCAAGACTATGAAATTCTGGGAGAGGCAAATCATAATGTGTGGTACAATAGCCCAGGAACTTAGTCTTTGAAGAGTCAGACTCCTTGGGAGAAGCTGTGACCTCCAGGTAAGAGGATGTGATCTTGCAAGGAGGGAGAAAATGGAAAATTATCCTGATTTCACTTCCACTCTCCTTCCAGTCTCTTCTGCCAAGGTTGCCCATTGCCTTCCCCAAACAAAAGCCAGGGAATACAAGAATGTTTGTGGGATTGAGAAAGCTTAATTTCCTGGACTGAAAAGGCAGAGTGTATCTGGAGAACAGATGGAAATTACCCAGCACAGTTACATGCATTCTATAGATTCAGGTCAATAAACACTTTGCTTTTAACGTTGTTACTATAATCACTTAATTGAAAGACAAAGACTTTATAGAACATAAATAGAAAAGCAACTTTATCCCTCACCCACATGCATTCAAACACATTCAATAGGAGTTGTTATTTTCTATCTTTTGGGTAAAAACAAAAGAAGGTTCTATGACTCTGTGGGTCACATTGAAATAACAAAAATTTGTCTGATCACTTTTATTAGAAAAACAATCTTATTTCAGCAATTAAAATAACTATTCATATGTCTTAGTTGTTGTTCAGTCACTAAGCGCTGTCTGACTCTTTGCAACCCCATGAACTGCAGCATGCCAGTCTTCCCTGTCCTTCACTATCTCCCTGAGTTTACTCAAACTCATGTCCATTGAGTTGGTGATGCTATCCAATCATTTCATCTTCTGTCACCCCCTTCTTGCCCCCAGTCTTTCCCAGTATCAGGGTCTTTTCCAATGAGTCAGCTCTTCACATCAAGTGGACAAAGTATTGCAGCTTCAGCAACAGTCTTAGACCAAGCTCTAAGTATTAAAAATGTTTCTCCTTTTCAAGCTGGAAAGCTGCAATGGGAAAGGGTTTGTGTCAGTTTACCCTCACCCTTTCCCCTACTACTCTGGGCTGTCTTAAGTCTCCTCCAGTACTGGGGATGCCGGTGCAAAGAAGCAAAGAAAAGTCTTACTTTATTGATACTATCATGGCTTGTTCTCTGCCCTCAGTGAATGCTTAGAGCTGACTCCTCACCATGGGCTGTATTTGTGGAGTCACTGCATAACCATTGTGAACGTTGACATAAACACCCTTGCCTCCAGCAATGTTTCTCTTCCAGCACATCAGTTTTGCTCCTCACCTTCATCCTATTCACTTGGTTTCTTCATTTGACACCGCCATCACCAGCGTCCCGCTGAGGCCTCATCACCCATAACCTCTGGCCCAAGGCAGGGGAAGTTTCTTTTATAATTAACCCAGGCCAACTCTACCCACATGCTTGCTCTACATCTGTTCCACAGAAAACCCACATCCTTGACTCTGGTCACTGAAAGTAAAGCTGTTGCTTATGTAACCATCTCTTCACTCTGGAATCGAGCCAATTCTCACAGCTTCCTGCCCTTTAGATTTCATAGTCTGTTCTATGAGGTCTACCCTGCTTTAAAGGGTATTTGTTGTTGTTTAATTGCTCAGTCATGTCCAACTCTTGCATACCAATGAACTGCAGCCTCCCAGGCTCCTCTGCCAAAGCATAGAGACTGACAGAGAAACAAGATTTTCTTGAAGCCCTTTTTCCATATGAGAAAAAGAGGGAAATATACCTGTTTTCCAATAACTTGCTCCAGAGAAATTCTCCTTGTTTATCTATTCAGTATCAATCTTTGTCTTTTGTTTTTTGGGGTTTTTTTTGGTTTAAGTTTGGAAAAATAGTTTATAGTAACCTTCTTCACAAATACTGCATAACTCTAGCACCCTACTTTGGGATGCAAGAGGAAATACCATGCTTTTTTCCCCCTCAGTTTTTCTGGGCTACAGCCAAAACTGTGACAGAAAAATTCCACTTTAACATTCCGAAACACTGGGTTTTTAAAATTCCTGACAACCTAAGAAACTATGATCTCCTTTTTATTGGTATATTTTCACAGATATAAAATGACTTCCTGGCTATCATCTAGCTAGAACACCAAGTTCTTGACCCTCAAGTCCAATGACTTTCTAAAGAAATAAGCTGCTTATGATAAAGAAATTAAATTATGTGTGAATAAGGCACTTGTCCGAGGCCAGAAAAAGTGAGATTCACCTTAGAATGACTACATTAAATAAATCATTTTGGAAAAACTGTACCAATGATATATATGTTTCTATCCTGAGCCAGACATTAAGTTTAAACTAAATTGAGAATGGCAATTCCAACTTCAATTTGTCAGACACAATTGCCATTCTTGACCCTGCCAAAGATTAAAGGTGAAAAATCCTAAGATTTCACCTTTTTAATTCATTGTAAAACAATGCTACAGACTAAGGCCAATCCAGTTACTCCATGATTTTTTTACTTCTTTCCAGCTTTCAATTGTTAATGTTTAAAGCAGATAGTTCAAAATGGGCTCCATTTCATGGTGAAGAACACAGAGAAAGAACTCAGAGTATGGTGCCTTATTTTCATGATTGCTTCCTCATATTCAAAAGTCTACCTGTTCTATAGGAAATGCCCTTGAGCATTGATCTTGGGCCATTTTTCCCAATAATTGTTCTTTATTGCTTGCCTCTTATACCCTGACTCAGGTCCATGAAAAGAAACAGTTCCCTTACCTTTTACCTCTAACCTAACTCATGCCTGAAGGTTTAAAACTTTCCCCCAAAAGGGATAATACTTAATTCCATATATGGGTTTTGAAATGTACATTTTCCACTCTCCACAAAATAAAATTATAGAAGACATTTTTGAGTAAATTCATTTGCTGGATAGAAATTTCAAGTGTCATTAGACCCTCAAAGAAGCTCATGAGCCAAGTAAATGAAAATCCTTTTCGCCTAGTCCTACAGATCTACAGATCAGGCGTGTCTGATTTGGAACCTTTTAAATCTCACTATTTAATTCCAGAGCTCCTGGCTTGTTTCTGAATGCCTGTTAATATGGCCCGTTTGGGGGATATTTCAGAAGCTGACATTATACCTAGTCAGCACCATCATCAAAAATTTAATAGAATCCACTTAAGATTGAATTACCACTTTTGAGGTAGAACTCTAAAAGTCATAAATCAACTGTGTGCTAATGAAGTAGCAGTTTCTTTCATCATTCCAAACATATCCCATTTATTAACTCATAATTTTCAGCCTCATGTTTCCAAGTAGAGGAACTCCAGTTAGAAAACTACTGACCCAAAGCCCTAATCCTTTATTCATTCTTTCCCAGAGGAGAAGTAATCATGCACCAAATAGGTTAATTTGGGAGGAAGAGTTGAGCCTGTTCAACTCATCCCATGTCTTCTTGTTTTTATTTGATAATTAGGACTAATTGTGTAAATTTGTTATTCCTCAGAGGAAGTGTAAGAAAGTCATTTAAATGCAAATTGAAGTCTTATTCTACATTCAGCTTAAACAAAATGATGTTTTGATTTCTATGCATTGATCATTTATATCCTATTTCTATTTTGTGTCTAAAGATGGGCTCAGAAAAAATGGGGGCGGGGGCATATGCATTGGTCCCTAAAAAAATTATATCATCATTCAGACTTGCATGGTCTTTCATCAGAACATTCTGGTATTTGAATTTGAAACCTAATTACCTCTTTTAAATTTAAAAATCCATTTAAAAGTTAACCTTTCATTCATTCTTATTTTTTACCAGTCCTTGCTGAGTCTCCTTCATATTAGTTTATCTCATATATTAGTTTTCGTAAGCTCTTATATTTATATCTAACTTCCTATGTCATTTATTAATTCTATAATTTTAAACTGCGATAAACAAGATTGCAGGACTTAGGGGTCACCGTTTGTTTTATTGTTTTCGTATGTTCCATAAGTTCCTCCTGGAACCCTCAGATTTGACTATGATCTCTTCTCTTGTGGAATCCCACAGCCCTTTGAGTCTTACTGTATTAGGTATCTATTACTATGCAAGCAAGTTACCCAAATAGAACAGCTGAAGACAATAAGGAAATGGCAACCCACTCCAGTATTCTTGCCTAGGGAATCCCATGGACAGAGGAGTCTGGTGGCTACAGTCCATGGGGTCAAAAAGAGTTGGACATGACTCAGTGACTGAGCAGCAGCAGCAAGACGACAATATACATCTATGTTCTCACTTGGTTTTTGGGCATCACAAATCTAGGAAAAGTTTGCCTGAGTGGTTCTGGCTCAGGGTCTGTCCCAAGGTTACAGTGAAGAAGCTGGCCAGGACTGCATTAATCTGAAGGCTGCATTGTGCCTGGAGATATCCATTTCCAAAATGGCCCACTCACAAGGCTAATGGCAGGAAGTCTCAGGCCCCTGCTAGCTCTTGGCAGGAAGCCTTAGTTCCTTGTCATGTAAACCTCTCTAAAGGACTGTAGGATGGCCTTAGAAAACGGCTGGTGATTTCCCCTAGAGTGAGTGATCCAACAAAGCAAGGCAGAAGTTGAAGCACTTTTCATTACTTAGCTCTAAAAGTCATTTCCACAATATGCTATTGGTAACAGAAGTCAGTCTTGTTCAATGTGGAAGGAGACTGCGTTATAGTAGAATTATGGGAGTTTATCTTGGAGCGTGGCTACTATATGCACTTAAACTTTAAAGTATACATATTTAATTCTGTGTTTTACTAATCTAAATTATTAAACTATTTATTTATTTATTTGGCCACACCACACGTCATGCAGGGTCTCAGTTCCCCCACCAGGGAACTAAGTGGAAGCTCAGAGTCTTAACCACTGGACTGCCAGGAAGTCCCAATTTCTGAACTATTTAAATGAGCATCCTCTGTTAGCCATTACTGTATTTTCTGTTTGTGCTGTTGCTCAGTGTTGGTGGAGCTATATGCCCTTCTTGAAAGAGTCCAGGTATTTTATTGTCCCTTTAATATGTAGCAGCAAATCATTGTTTTGAGAGAAGACTCTCCACACTAAACTTAATTCCTAAGTTTCTTTCTTTGAAACTCAAAACTATAAGCAGAATCAATAAAAGTTGTTATGTATCCTACAGTTGGTGAGAAAAAAATGATTAAGTTCACATGAAAAAACTGTTAAAATTAAGTAATTATCTCTTCACAAAATAAGCCTTAACATTTTTAAAGCCTTGGTTATCATACAGAATGTGGTCTCAGAGCATGAAAAAATTAAATAAATATCAAAATAATACCTAAGAAAGAAGGTATAGCTTTCAATTCATTTCATGAAAATAGCATTATTTGGACACCAAAACCATGTGTGAAAAGAGTAAGAAAAGAAAATTACAGAATAACTTCATCAATAATTACAGATATAAATTCTACCCAAAAAAATCAGCAAAACAATTCCACTAATGTATCAAAAGATAACCCACTAATCATGTTTAGTGTATTTAAAAATAAATAAATAAATAAAAGTTTGATTTACCTTAGAAAGCCAACTAATAGAACTAACAAATTGAAGAAATAAAGTCATATCATCTAATAGATCCAGAATAACACTCAATAAAGTTAAACATCTATAATCTAAATCACCAGTGGACTAATAACAGAAGGAAATCTTTTTTAACCAAGGAAGGACCAATTGTTAAAAAACCTACCACACATATTCTTAAATGATAACAACAAATCCAATAAATTATTTTTATGGATAAAATTATAGAAATACATGAGAAGGCATTAAAGACAATCTAAACAGCTGATCTTGGATAGTAAGAGTCAATATTGTAAAGATTTCAATTTTCTCCAAATTGACTTATACATTTGATTCTACACAATTCCAAGTAAAACTGCAAGAGGTTTTCTCATGAAACTTGACAAACTGAATTTAGAATATATAAATAATTAGGTGTGAATATAGGGAAAAAGAGAAGGAACGTGACCATGTCACTGCATAAATAAAAAATAATTTCAAAGGGATTAAATATGTAAATGTGAAGGACAGAACTAAACAAAATATTTAGAACAACATAGAAAAATATTTCCTAACATTAGAGGTGAATTAATCAAACAAATGTAAAAATATTGATAAGTTTCAAAACAATATTAAAGATTTTCCTAAAAGACTTGGTAAAGAAAATTAGCCACAAATGGGAAAGTATACTTGCTTATAACTGACAAAGTCTAATATTCAGAATATAAGAAACTCTCCTACAAATCAATACTTAAAAAAAAAAAAACCAAGAGAAAAATAAGAAACAGAAAAACAAGTACTTCCAAAAGAAGAAATTCAAGTGGCCAGTAAGCAAAGGAAAAGGTGAGCAAATTCATTCAATAGTAGTCATGGAAAACAAACTAAGATTACAGTGAGGTCACAATGCAATGATCACTAAGTTAACAATGCAATAGACTGGCAAAATTAAAAGTCCGTGATGCAAGGGTTGGCATAGATTTGAAACAATAGAAATTGTCACACACTGCTCTTAGGTGTGTAAATAAGTACCGTTTTGAAAAACAGTATGGCATTATGGAATAAAATTAACTATAAGAATAGCTAACAATTCTACTAAAAATTTGCTCTAGAGAAATCCTCAAATGTGCATTACAGGCATGTAAATGAAAAAATTAGCTGAGCAGTACATAACAATAATAACAAAAAGGAAATACCTCAAATTGCTATCAGTAAAATGTGTTAATAAGCTGTTGCATATTCATTATCCATACAATAAAATACAACATGTACAACAGTGTACATAAAAGAACTACATCTACACAAGTCAACATGGACAAATCTCAAAACATGAAACACATATTTGTTGAGAGAAATCAAGAATTCACACATCATTTCTTTCAAATAAAATTCTAGAACCATCTGAACTAACCAAGAGAATTTTGAAGGATATATAGATTAAAAAGAAAATCAAGGGAACTATTAGATAAAAATTTATCCTTCAGATTACCTCTGTGACTAAGTTATGGGGGGGGGATAAATTTGGGAGGAAGAACACTGAGGACTTGTAAGTAATGGTAATATTTTATTTCTTAATTTAGTGCTACCAATAAGGATGTTTGTTTTATTTTGTGAAACTGAACATAGATAAATTTATAGACTTTGGTATGTGTAATTCTAAACAAAAAGTATAAATACAAGCTTTCCAACAGTTGTTTTACAATGGTGAACATCTTTAGAAACTGAATTATCAAAAAATATAAATGACTTAGGCTGTCTATATTTTAGTGTGAAGTTTAAAGTTATATTTAAAATAATCCATCCTCATTATATTACTTTGCTCTATATTTTGTATCCTTAAACTACTTTCAGAATATTTTAGAATGGAAAAGGTGGACTGTTTTCAATGAATATATAAGCCATGTCATTCTATTATTTTGTCACAAGAGGGACTAGATAGTTAGAAAGTATGGTTTTCCCATTTGGTCTTAAGAATATTTTTCTGTGTTAGCATTTAAGTTTCACATACTCTGTATTCATGTCTGTGTATGTGCTGAAGAGTGTAGTATTGCTATATATATTTCATATCAGCAAAAATGTTAAGACAAATGTTAGCCTGCCATTTTACTTCTGAATTGATAGAAAACTATATAGAAATTTTTTGACTTAGCTATTCTCATTTTTTGGTAAGTAGAAGAAATAAATAGAATACAAGTCAATATCTCCTGATTTCTAATACTTTTTGGATCAAATATGGGGAAAAGAAGGGAAGGAAAGAACAGGGAATGAGGGAAAATGGAAAGAGAAAGAGTTTATTTTTTTTTTTATCACACCATTATGTGCTTTAGTTGCTCAGTGGTATCTCTTTGCCACCTTATGGGGTGTAGCTCGCCAGAGTCCTCCTTCCGTGATTTTCCAGGCAAGAATACTGGAGTGGATAGCCATTTCCTTCTGCAGGGAAGCTTTCTGACCTAGGGATCAAACCTGGGTCTCCTGTATTGCAGGCAGACTCTTTACTGTCTGAGCCACCAGGGAAGCCTGTAGCGCCCTCCCATCCTCTTGAGCAGGAAACGTAAATTAACTGTAGTACAGAAAGGAAAAAAAAAAAATGCTATTTTCGTTTATTTTACTTTCACTTTTGAAAGTATATATTGGTAATATGGACCCATACATGTTCTGTTCTAATTTATAACAATGCATGAAACCAAACCATCATGCTATTGCGCTGTGCTGTGCTGTGATTACTCATGGCTGACTCTCTGTGGTCCCATGGACTTTAGCTCACCAGGCTCTTCTCTCCATGGAATTCTCCAGGCAAGAATATTGGAGTGGGTTGCCATTCCCAACTCCAGGGGATCTTCCGCACCCAGGGGTCAAACCCACCCCTCTTGCATCCCCTGCATTGGCAAGCAGATTCCTTACCACTGAGCCACCTGGGAAGCCCTGAAACCATCACACTTCTCTAAAACAGTACAAGGATTATTTCTGGTGACACTATCCACTCCACAGAAGCTTTCAGCGGTCAGGTCACATGTGGGCCACTACTCTCTTCCCAGCTGCCCTTTCCTTTCTCTCCTCATCAGTCCTTTAAACACCGGAAGTGCTGGTTTCTCACTTCCCCTTCTATTGTCTAGGACTTCCCCAGAGCAGGCTTCTCTATCCCAGGATGGCTTCTACCTTAGCCCTTCCCTGGAGTTATAATGGGAGTTGTTCATGAAGGAATTTGAGGACTCAAGGAATAAAAATTACTTATGTTTCACGTTTTTAGATATTAGCTATAATACACTGAGACCTCAGCTCTAAATCATACAAACAAACATATTCAATTTTTTATTGCTGTGGTAAAAAAATTAGCACAAACATCTGGGTTTAAAAGCCCACAAATGTATGTATTATCTTACAACTGTGTAGGTCAGAAGTGTAGGATAATAGTCTTGTTCAGTCACTCAGTCGTGTCCGACTCTGAGATGCCGTCGACTGCAGTCTGCCAGTCTCCTCTGTCCATGGAATTTCCCAGGCAAGAATACTGAAGTGGGTTACCATTTCCTCCTCCAGGGGATATTCCCAACCCAGGGATTGAACCCACGTCTCTTGCATCTCTTATATTGGCATTTGAAGTCTCTACCACTTTCCACCTGGGAACCAAAAAATAAACTGTTGAAAATGCTCTAAAACAAATCTTAAAACTCTTTAAGATGTTGAATATTAATGAAGTTGTCTTGAGAGGCAATTAGATCTTCCTCATTGAGATTTTCAAGTGATAAGCTATATCATCGCTGATCAAAAATTGGAGTTGATATTCTTATGTTTGGTGCAAGAATTAACTTTAAGACTCTTTCCTATTCAAAAATATTTGATTGCTTGTAATGTTCTGTTTCTTGATCTGGGTAGGAATTGTGTTTATAATCTGTATATATCTCATATTGTTCACTTACAAAATACTTATCCTATTTTCTGTATGCATAGTATGTCAATAAAAAGCCCAACAAATCTCTTAAGTCAATTCCCCTCAGCTGTGAGACAAGTCAGTTAGTTACATAGCTTTCTTAGTTTCTCCTTATTTCTATCTTTCTTAAGAATATAAAAACTTCTTTTAAATCCGAAGCCAGTGAAAGTTATGCATTCACAGCTCTGGGACCTTTCCTGTTAGCATATTGACTTGATAGAACTAAGTAATGGCAATAACAAATCAAATTAAAATCTGTCTTTTTAAAGAGATAATTCATAAAACACACAAATTGTAAGGCCTCTTGTAGAATTTTTTAAGTTTATTTTAATAATGAAGTTTCCCCCCTCCCCAAACAATATTCGAACATATATAACAAATATAGACTATCACACACAAAGCTTCTCTAGGTAAAATCTGAGTGAAGACCCGAGGGCCACACTTATTCCATATCCAGTCTCGGCTTTAGCATTTGTTCCTCTTCCACCACCATCCTTCCCCAGGAAAACCATTGTAAGGAAGAGGTTGGGGAAAACCACTGACCTGGTGCAACCTCCCTCAACTGACAGAGGAACACACCAAAATCTGAAGAGAGTAAAGGGACTTATCCAAACTAAACACTTAGCAGATTGGTATGCTGGTAAGATCTGGCTTTTCATCTGGCTATCTGATTTTGCATAAGTTGTTTAATTTCTCTAAGCCTCAGTGTCCTCAGATGTAAAATGAAAGTGGGCATACCTACTTCAACAGATGTCCAAAAGATAAGAGATAGTGTCTGAGACATACTGGGTGCTGATGAATAAGTACTAGTCATTCCTACACCAGAAGAAAGTCCCCAGATCTGTGGGAAATAAAAGAGCAAAACTAATTGGACATTAGCTTAAATATGTTATTTTTGGTTTGTTTCAGGAAAGTAGTAGATCATCCAAAAAGAAGATTTGGTATCCCTATGGATCGGATTGGAAGAAACCGTCTTTCAAATTCCAGAGGCTAATGGATTCCAATCGTGAGTAAAATTTGAAGAAATAACAGGATGTGCAGGCTTTGATTAATATTTCACAGTGGGCTAATTGATCCATCTTGGTTTATAAATCCCCTTTGGATCTCTTGGCTTATAAACTCAGTTTTTCAAACATTCCTGTACTTGATTAGTATATTGATGTTAAATAATTTAAATGACACTAAAAAACAATGCCTAGATCGACTTTGCCCTAAAAAGAAGACTTATTCTCACAGACTTGCCTATTGAATATTAATATGCAAAGATTAAAGCTTTAATTAGCAATAAATCATTTTCATAAATATAAATAAACATGTAGCAATCCCTCTATTATTAAGAAGACACATTCTGGTGATATACACCATCTTGTTGCTTATAACTAAACTACCCAATTATCATCATGAACCAGGAGAGAAAATAATACAGCAGAAAGAGTATCAGGCATAAAATCAGGACATGTAATCCAAATGCTGGTTCTGTCATTCATTATCTCATTTCCATCAAGATAACTTATTTCTCTGATGCTTGTACATTTAGATAATAACATTAAAGGTTTTGTGAAGATTAAATTAGATGCCTGTACTAATTCTAAATTGTATTAGACACACAATATGTGCAAGTGAGAAGAGTTTACATTACAGTTCTGAAAATTAACTCTATGCTGAGCCCTATATTTAGTTTTATATACTCATTATGTTCCTTAAAGTAAGTACTATTACTATTCCAATATCTTGAAAAGTAGTACAGTATAAGGGGTAAAATTACCAGGTGGACAGGTCCAGTTTTGTGGGACACATCCTGGGTCATCTATCTATTAGCTGCGGCAACTTGCTTAAATTCTGAAATCCTCCTTCATAAAATGAGGATAATAATAATTTCAACCATGTTGCATTGTCCTGAGGATAAATGAATTGGTATACATTAAGCACATAGAATTGTGCCAGACACAATTAAGTACTCAGTAACAATTATTATTATTATACAAATAAGTGGAAAGCTTATATTAATTAACTCACAATGCCCCACAGCTAGTAAGTGATACAAGTAGAATTCAATTCCAGAAAGCTTAAATCATTAGCTTATATTTTAAATGTATTTAGTTGCACATATTATATGTTTTAAACAGTAAATATTTTTTGGACACACAATCTAGGCACTCCCAATAAGGCCTTCAGAGAGGGTGCATCCTTTCTCCCAAACAGATTAAGACAGCTCAGAACTGTTTTGACAATTTCAGACTACAGAGAAAAAACTCTGCTTTTTGCTTTTCTCAAGATAATCCTCAGACCAATGATGAAGAGGTCCAGAAGCATCACATTAGCCTTGACCCTCTTAATTTGTCATGGTGTTTTGCCTCCTCATCAAATACTCTCAACCACAATGAAAAATCAATATTTTACCTCAACTATCTCATTCATAGAATGGCAGTTAAAATAATTTTTTCCTCTATGGAATCATTGGTCAGTGAAGTGGCAAAATTACTGAATGTCCATAACTACAGGAGGACTTACTGAAAATAACCAATGACACTGCCTTTTGAGCAGCGCCACCTTCAAAACTCAGGTTGAAATTTTTTTTATTTCTAGAGATATACTAAGAATGGTTACTCTTCAGGGATGTTAAAAAATCACCACATTATATTTGAGTAGGAACTAATTGCTAGTAAAAGTTAAGTAACTCCTAGAAATCGGGCCACAACCCTGCAGTTTCTTGATGTATTGAGAACATTATGACACAGATTAAAATAATTAAATTCAGTTGATTTCCACATATATCCCATCACCTTTGCAATTCTAGGTTATCATTCATTTTAATATTTCTGAATTTAACCAAAACACGTGTATGACAAAAAATCATATAAGAAGTTCATTTTTCCAATAAATTTTATAAATGTTTTAGACCATAAAAACTCCAGAGAGTTACTAAACTATAAAAAGGGAGTTGAATTAATATAATGTTTTCTGAATCATTGTTATGTGAAATCCAAATTAATATATTATGTCCTTTACTTAATTGATTTTATAGAGCATCAAGGGGCTCCCTAGTTGGTAAAGAATCTGCTTGCAATGCAGAAGACCCAGGTTCGATCCCGGGGTAGGGAAGATCCCCATCACTGTCCTTATTATTAAAACCTAAAGATAGTAATATCATATAAATATGTTGAGAAAAGAGTTTAATATCATATATTTTTCTCTTTCCCTTTCTCCAATCATCGTAGGTTCACCTGCTCATTGTTTCTATTCTTTACTTCCTGCTACTATCACCAAGATTTCTCAGATATTTTTTTACTTCCTTGTGTAAAGTTTAATGTTTTTATATTTTAAGAATAATAAAGGCTATCACAATATGTTTTTAATTTCCATCTAACTTTTCAAGAATATTTTTGCTGTGTTATTTCTTATTGTCACAATATTCCTTTGAATTAAACAGGAGATGTAATATGTGAATCATTTAATAGATAACACGAATAATTAAATAATTTTCACATACTCATGCAATGAAATCATTTGAGATTCAAGAATATAAAGTCTCCTTCAACCTAAATCATTTTTGTAAATGAATGAGAACACAGGCTTTGAGAGGAAACTGATATGCCCAAAATTTTACACACTTTTGGACAAAGCAAGCTCCAGGTCCCAGCCTCTGGACTTGTAAGCCAACATTCTCTTCATGGCCCCTAAGATCTGTGTGCTAAATTATTATTGCTGACTTCACTGATTATCCATTTCTTAAAAAAACAGAAATAGTATCTCAGACTTTATGAAAATCTTGGTTTCACTTCTATGGGAGCTGATATACACTCTTTTGGGGCAGTTTTATTTGTGGGTTTTCACCTTCTGGGTTTCACTGTAAGTCTTCACACTAATAATGAAACTTGTACTAACATGGAAGTTTCTCTTGGTTTGAGGTCAAGTCTAGATACAGCTGCTGTGTGTTACTTAGTTTCCAGAATAAATGTTCACCTCTTCCTGATACACATTTTGGAAAGGATAATAATCTGCCTTTTACACGATATCCTCCACAAATTGTTGATATATTGGACCAAAGTTTTGAGTTTTTAATAGGTTTCAGTTCTAAGCAACTCAAATTCAGAGCAGTAAGTTATTGTAGCTTCTCTAGCTGCAGTTAGCAAAGTTCTAGGTCTCTGCTGTTGAAACAGGATGCCAACTTAATGAAATGTGGTAAATATGATCATTAATTGTGCTACCGCTTGCGGTCACAGTGCCTTAAGACTTTTAATAGTGTAAAACACATGTTGCTGCATTAAACTGTCAATTTTTATTTTAGAACAATATTGACATACTATCATTCTGATAAAGCAACATACCTCTCAAATAACAGAAATATTATGTTTAAATACCAGCATATATTTGGATCCTTTAAAAAGAGCAAAATATACAACAATTATCAACATGTTAGTAATAAACAGAAAGTAGTAAGCAAATTTTCTATATCTTTCCCTTGTAACAGCAACATCCTTTGACCTAAGATTGGAAACTGAGGTGTGGTTTCAGCATAAGCACCTACCTGTTACATTTAAAATACACTTTTTCATAAATTTTTATCTGAAATTATCATTTTGCATTATTGTCTCTGCAATGAAAGACATGGCACTTAAATAAAAGCTATAATGAAACCTCAAGTAATTAAAATTTTAGCTCTTCTCAACTGAAGTTGATGGATTTCCCCTTTTGCAGAGTTCTCATTAGCTGTAACATTTTCAACTTTCATTTTTGCAGACACAACTTCCTTGGGTGAAATGTCACAGAAACATGGAAGATATTTTGGTGAAGTTCTTCACACTCCTTAACGATTAAACTTCTAAGGAAACTTCTGTCATCTTTTCCAGAGCTTAAACTTCTGTTCATCACATCACAGTATTGTAATAACTTCAATTAAATTGTGCAGATAATTTCAATGCATGGATATTTTTTAAATATATATTTTAGTTATTCATGAATGGTTACTCCATCCCAAACATTATTTTTCTAAGAAACACAATACAGTGAAATGCTTTCTGCATTTCTTTACCATTTACATATATGAAATTGAGGAATAATAACTAAAGACTGACTGGTTTATTTCAGTAGAATTTAGGTACCATCCATTTGATCATCACTGGGGAACAAAGAAAGACAATTCTGTGTATTTTCTTTTAAAGACTTTTACTCCTCTCTTGTCTTTTGTCTGTGAGCCTTTTGGGTAATGATTATGAAATTAAGCTTCTTTTACATTCAAATGTCAATTCGGTTCAACCAAATAAAACACAATCCCAGTTCCAGATATAAGAGAAAAACTCTCTGAGCAAGAAAAAACAGCAGTAATTAAGCCCATAAATTTTATTCTCCCAATAAATTGAGAAACACTGCAGGTCAGAGCACACTGACTTAGAATCAGGAATCGAAGAATATTATTCATTTGCCAAGTCTGGCTATCTTGTGTCCCCTAACAACTTTCCATTTCTCTAAATTATAACTCATAGTTAATTAAGAGTAGCGGTGGCTGATTAGGAGAGCTATTTACAGAAATAACAGATGAAATTGTGGGGGAAGTCAAATAGGAAACCACCAGAGCTCTCGGGGCCAGTTCAGTTAACCTAACTGAAGCACAGTACATTTTACCACATTACAATAAGCAGTCTTCTTAATGTTAACCACCCATCTACGAATCCATTTAATCTGTTTCATATATTGTGTTTAATAAAGCATTGCAGAGTATAATATATTTGAGAATGATTTCTTTAAAGTGATTCAAATTATCTTTAATTCGCCTATGAAAGCACAGGGTTTGGTATTCTGGAAAGCAGTCCTCAGCAAAAACTGCATTGTTGCTGTAATTTAAGTGCATAAGCCCATTTTGCATTGTATACGCTTTAAAAACATACAGAGAATTTATCATTTGAACAAGAGATTTAGCATAAATTAGCAGAAGTTTAAGAAACCTCTGAAAACACTTCTTTAAACTCTAGTAATCACTGTCAAGCAGACCTGATGTGTGAGAAAAAAAAAAAGTTTGACCAGTAGAGAAAGGTTTATTATAGCTAAAAAGGAAGAGTGTAATGAGATGGTACAGTTATATGGGAAGAAGAGGAGAAAAGTGGGTAGTTGTTGATCTTAACTAAAAATAAATCAACATACAATCCAAAGAATAAAATAAACTCAAACACAGAAATGAACATATATAGTTAGCATTGTACACAAAGTGATTTTGTATGTAGTTTCTTTGGGGGAGAAATTTTCTAACTGCTGAAAATCCTTAAATTTAATTTAGGAAAAAAAACTGAAAATGAAATATTCTTTGAATTGTAATAGAGGAGCCTTAGCAAAGAAAAGTGAATTTTGAGAAAGCTCACAAATTCTTTGATTTCTGTTCATACTTTTGCACTAGAAATTTAGCAGTGGTACACAGAAAAAGATCCTGCAAGACTTACTATTTGAAAGAATTATTTAAGTTATAGTTTATCTTGCCCAACTTTGTGATGATTTATAGAACTGTATCCTATTCCTTAGCAACTCTTTCAGTTTTCTCCCATTTGGATCTTTGTCAGACTCTGCCTGCAATGCAGAAGACCTGGGTTTGATCCCTGGGTCAGAAAGATCTCCTGGAGAAGGGAATGGCTACCCACTCCAATATTCTTGCCTGGAGAATTCCATGGACAGAGGAGACTGGCAGGCTAGAGTCCATGGGGTCACAAAGAGTTGGGTATGACTGAGTGGTTACTTGACTCCAATCCAACTGGGTGCTGCTGCTTCATGCTTTGACGAAAGGTGTTAAAACCTAGTGTAGCCAAAAAATTTCTCATGGTAAAGATTTAAAGTTGGATTAAACAAATTGATTTCCTATCTTCTTTAATTTTTAAAGTCAAAATTATGGTTATGGGCTTCCATTTTAACTTAAAGTAAGAAGTCACAATATATTGATTTATACTTTGTTCTAATGTGTAATGCATTTGTCTCAAAGCATGTACACCAGACTTACATGAAGAAAAAAATAAAAATGTTCTCTCTGTACTTGTAACTATTTGATTTCATATTTTAATTTCTACCACTACTTTATATAGAGTAGAAAAATCATGAGCAGTATTCTAGTTTAAAATAAGATATTTGTTTAACATATCAGAAAATTAAGTTATAATTTCTCTTAAGAATATGACAAGTCATCTCATCAATTTGTATAATGTATTGTGTATACCTAAATCCAGCTATATGCCATTGAAAGTTACCAGCTTGAAGGGATTTTTCATCTAGTTTCAAAGAAATAGATTACTTTTCTTCCTCTTTGTTCCTGTGTGAAGCTTCATGGAGCAGTGAATAGGGATTTCTGAATTCTGGTGTTAATTATACAACTAATTTTTCATGGGGGATGTTAATTGCTGACTACAAAAACAAAAAATATCTAGGGAATTCTACCTTTAATTTACAGATATTGTTAGGGAATTAAACTTCTTAAGGCAAATTAAAAAAAAATAAATTATAAGAAAAAATATCAATAGCTTTCTCTAAAAGGAAAAAGTATCAGAAACTTTTTTAATAACCCTAAAGTTTAAAAATGCTTGAATATCATTCAACTGCTCCAAAGTTAATAAACATGAGATGATGAAAACAGACATTTTGTCTTTGTTTACAATAATATCATGCTTGTGTTCACAGCAGATGTAAATATGCGAGAAACATTCAGGCATTATTAAGCAACTATATATTTATGTATATTCAAGTGGCTCCTAACAAAAAAAAAAGCACTTTATTTAAAGCACTACAGGTATATTACTCAACTTGTTCTGATTTATGAATTTTTACATTGTTTTTCTCTTAAGCAATATTGCTCATTCTAGGTCATGAGATAGTTTTATTGTTAAGAACTACACAATTAGCATATGTTGGTAAACTACATTTCTTCTGTACTGTGATATAAGAGAATGCCCGTAGACTATCTGGCCATTGATAGTGTACCATTGATAGTTTTTTATTATAAACTTCCTTTGACAATGTTTCAATGTCACCATAGGGGGCCAATAAAAGTGAAGTTGGATTCCCAGCCTTGAATTCATTAAATAATTTTGTTTACACATAAGCAAGAGCAGTTTAATGTGAAGATGTGAGAAAGAAATGAATGGAAAAAAAAAAACTCAATGAGTTTTTATGTTTTGTTTGATGTTTTTAGTACACTGAATCTAGTCTCTCACAGACATGCTAAAAGTCTCAATTTCTGATACTGTGGTGAAGGCAGAGATAAAAATTAAGGGGCCCAAAGGCAAATTGTTATGTAAGAAAATTTTCTTAATATATCTCTCTCAAACACCTAGTACTACTTTCTCCTAGAGTCTGATAAACAATACTTCTGCTCCCTACTAATGCATTCATTTGGTAGTCAAAGTCTTATTGACAGTTATCCTAATGAACAGAAAAGAGATAGCCAGCAGAATCACAAAAAGAGAGAAAGAACAAAGATACATATTTTCCACATCGATTCAGACAATATAATTTAATTTTCCAAAGCAATTTTTAAACGTTTTAATTGATAGCTCAATAGCTTAGTCATCACTGAACAAAATGATATGTAGACAATGAATTTATGAAAAGCATACAATAGATACAGCACTCTGAACTTTAGTTCTACAGAGTCACTCTGAAAGTCCATGCCATTCAAGTGCAACTAATTTGTCACTACAATTCACAACATAAACTTTAAGCATGTAACAAGCTGTACAAACTCTGCCACTATTTTTTGATGCTTGAAATAGCTTCCATCTTTAAACAGTAGAATGGGTAGATATATAACTTTTTCTAATATTCTTATCCTTTTTGCACCCAGAGCAAAAACTTTAGACACAGTATTTCCAAAAACAAGCTAAAAAAGAAACAAAACAATTCTTTATTAGAAAGATTTTTGATAAAAATTTTACATTTAAATAAAATAGCTTAAGTATGCTTGAGTATGAGACAGTTTTTTAAGACAGATATTTAGTGGTAGTCAGTCTCATTATGGAGCTTTAAATTAATTAAAATTAAATAAATTTTTGAAGATCCATCTTCTCTATAATACTAACCAACTTTTAAGTGCTCAATAGATGACCATAATGGGCAGTGCAAATTAGAGAATGGTCACCTCATTTAAGAAAGTTCTAATGGACAGCTCTGTTTTACATTATAATGCATGTAATACAATTCAAAGAATACAATAGCCCATCCTACTAGATGCACTTCTCTGTTTCAGAAGGGCTTCCCTCCCTGGTGGCTCAACTGGTAAAGAATCTGTCTGCAGTGTGGGAGACCTGGGTTCCATCCCTGGGTTGGGAAGATTACCCACTCCAGTATTCTGGCCTGAAGAACTCCATAGACTATTCCATGGGGTCGCAAAGAGTTAGACACGACTGAGTGACTTTCATTTTCTATTTAGAGTTGGCAAGAGGACTAAACAAATAAGCAAAATCAGTGATAAATATGCTTTTATTTACTGGAGGAGAAAGAAGGAAGAGAATTTAAACTTCACTTTGCGAACCACCAAGTGATATTTATGTAATTTGATTGTCAAATTGAGTCTCACATTCTGATCTAAATACATGAATGAGTGATTTTAAATCTCCGGTGGATTGTTCCCAATCAATTTTTTGACTTAAAGGCAGCTTCGTCTAATTAATTACAAGTTTCTCTAATTTTCTTCAAACTAAATGTTTTATCAAATGAAGACCTTGGGGAGATAGGTCTTTGATTCACTATTGATTAATGGGACACACAATAAAAATGAGTTGAAAAACTCATAGGACAGTTAAGACACTCTTCACCATAAATGATAAAAGTCTGTCTTCCTGCCCTGGTATCTCTCCCTAACTCCACTTACTCTTTAAACTGTGGTCTTAATGCTCATCACCACATATACACAGAATGTTACGATAGTACTCAGAGTTTACTTTTCATTCCTAAAAGAGCCAGAGTTTTCTTTCAACAAAACACTTTCGAATCCTATGAAAGCAGAAATTTATTTTCAGACAGTAAACTCAAGAGCTTGGCTCTCTAATCCAATATTCTTTTTGTATTTTGGAAAGTCCTTTTCTGTCCCTTTGGATATCTTTGAATATCTCAATCAAGAAGGAAAGTATAAATCTACACATATCCAAAATATGCACCTCAAGAGCAGCTCAGTTCTGGTGCACTGGAATATACTTCCCAGTTGAAGGAAATCTTCATGAATGATATTACCAGTAGAACCAACTCCTCAATGCTTATCTATCATTTATCAATTATGGGGGGGAGGGGCAGGAAAAACACCCTAGCCAGCCTTCTTCTGTCTCTTGACATCTATCTGGTTCTCTCTCCTAATCCTTGTTTTTAGCATGATGCTTGGTGTTGGACAGCTATATCTTTAGCAAAAGGAAGGATTTACCAGGTGTCTGTCAAGTATATATTAAATGATTAAACAAATAACATTATTTCACAGAAGTTAAAGATATTCTAGCTTTAAGCTAAATCTCTGAGTTCATTTCACCTTCATATATTGTTATTCATGGTAAACTGTTTCTAGTTATCCCAATAAAAATGACACTTCAAATGTGATGTGGGTTGTTTCTGTCACCTAACCTGGGCATTTAATTCATATGTTTATCACCACAAATATTTATTTTGTTCCTACTACATGCATAAATGCTTTAATATCTCCTTGCTTAAAAGCAATCACAAAGCTTCCTTGACCCCTCCAAGTTACTCCAGCTAATATTCCAATTTTTACTACCCTTCAGAGCAAAATTCCTCTCAAGTTTTCTGTTGTTAGTCATTTCTGTTGTTTTATCATATTCTCCTTAACCAAAAGTCCATCAGATAATTCTTGTCAAAACAATTAAAACCCTTCCCATTGCTGTTCAGATGGAAAGTCTCAGCTCTCATTTTACTGGACCTACCAAGGCTTTAGGAACAGCTGAACTATGTCTTCCTGAAAACAGTTTTTCTGTTTGACATTTGAGGCTGCTCCTTCTCAGTCTGTTTTGCAAATTCTCTCTCATCTGCCCAGTCTCTAACCTTGGTGTGGCCTGGCACTTGTCCTTGGATGTCTTCTGTTTTATATCTATCTAGAGTGATTCCCTCAGAGAAGGCAATGGCACCCCCACTTCAGTACTCTTGCCTGGAAAATCCCATGGATGGAGGAGCCTGGTGGGCTGCAGTCCCTAGGGTCACTAGGAGTCGGACACGACTGAGCAACTTCACTTTCACTTTTCACTTTCATGCATTGGAGAAGGAAATGGCAACACACTCCAGTGTTCTTGCCTGGAGAATCCCAGGGATGGTAGAGCCTGGTGGGCTGCTGTCTATGGGGTCTCACAGAATCGGACACGACTGAAGCCACTTAGTAGCAGCAGCAGCAGCAGAGTGATTCCCTAGAGAGTCTCATCACAATACCAAGCAATACTGACATGCAGGTAACTGTCATATTTAGATCTCCAATCTGGGCTACTTCCCTAAGTTCCAAATTTATATACTCAGGGGTTTACTCAAATCACTACTGGGAAGATTTTGTTATACATGGCATAACAAGCTCAAAATGTCTATAGTAGAGATAGGATTCTCCAACTATTCATTGTGTTTCTTGACATTTCCCTGGTGCTCCCCTAATCCCATTAAGTTAGATTGAGAACATGCCTAACTTTGGAAGGTAAGAATGCATTTTCCTCCATATCTTTCCTATCCATGCTATATGGTGCAGGCACAAAGTGAAGGAAAATAATCAAGGTACACAAGACTTCATGTAAACATGATATAAATCTTAAATCAAGTTACACCACTGAATTTTTAAGGTTATTTTGTTGATGTGGTTTGCCTAATTTATCCCCAAATACCCCTTGATAACTTGAAGGAAGTTGCTACTCTAAGAGGAAGCTAAGTCATGGCACAGCCTCAACAACTGATTAATGGCAGACAAGAAAATTGATATCACAGGCTGGAAACAAGTGTCATTTTACAAAGTAGCAAAATGTGTAGTAAAACTGACATCTATACCAGTTCAGATTCAGAATGTGTTTCTCTGAAACTTCTAGAAGAAAAAGGTAAGGAAATAGAACATTGGCGGTATTTTTAGGTTTCTGGTGGATACACTTAGCCAGGTTTCATAAGAAATAGTAAGCTTAGGGAAAAATGGTGTCTTTACAAATAAATATAAAAGAAACAAAGGTAGTTCAGAAATACAAGACCTTGGAATATTTCAAGAGCTGTTTCTAGATCCCAAAACTATAAAAAGAGATTTAAAATGATTCTGAGTGAAGTCAGGTAAGTATCAATTGAAATAAGGAATTCAGGGCAAAAAATTAGATTAAGTGTTACTTTTCAAAGTATAGTCTTCAAGGCAACTCAGTTGGGGGTGAGAATACAAAATAGTTAAAATAGTTTTTTTTAAAACTGTGTAGCAATAGTGGAGTTTAAATTGATACAAGAAATCATTGTCAAAGACACCATAAATCCTAGAACTAAAAACATCTTTGACACTTTAAAATGAAATAAACCTTGGGCCTCCAACTTTGGAGGCCTGAGAAAACCATTCAGGCCTCAAAGAGAATATTCCCCCAAAAGCATATAAGCTGTGTTGAGGGATTAAAAAAATTCGAAAAAAAAAAAAAAAAAGGCAAAAACTTTGAAAAAGATGGAGCCAGGGAAACAACACAGTGGACAAAGGCCGCCTCCTCCACACCAGTAGGTCCTACTCAAGAAACCTCTCCATCTCCAGAGTAAGAGACCTTTATACTATTGGCCCTGCGGGATTTCAGAATTGCTAGATGTTACCATTCATGTTCTTTTCCTTTACATAAGATGATTGATTGTTGTTATTCTTTCCCTATTCCCATGCTAATTATTGAATTTGTCCTTTGAGCTAATAAGTCTGTGAATGAAGTGGAGCCACATTGTCCATTTGACAAAACTTAGTATCTCCTGGAGAGCCTGTTCTTTGTTCGGGGTGCAGCAGTGAAAGGAATTTGGGGGTGTCTCTAACAGAGAGTCAGTTGAGAGTGCAGTCTATGTGGTTAAGAAAAGATCAAAGACCTGGCTGTAGTGGAGGCAGTATGCCCCATGTACTTTTATAAGTGCTTTCTAACTTTTATTAGCTTGTTCTTCCAATATTTTGGTGGCAGCTCCAATGACTAATTAAAGGTGGTGGGTCAGTAGAAGCGATGCATGTCCCTGAACTGAAGCAGCTGAGAGCTGAGATGCAGCCTCTCTCCCTCTCCTTCATCTTGGCAATCTTGGAGGCAGTCAAGTTACAGCAACAATCTACATGACACAGCCACAAAATAGAAGAGGCTTGTATTGATACTATGTGCATTGAACGTTATGGATTTCCTTATATTAAGTCTCTGAGATTTGGACTAAAATTTGCAACATATCATAGCCTAGGCCATACTGACTATGAAAAGATTCAACCCATCTCTATACCAACTCCTTTCCATCACCAAACACTTGCACCACATTGCCTCCTCCAACTCTCTGTCCATGGAGTTCTCCAGGCAAGAATACTGAAGTGGGTAGCCACTCCTTTCTTCAGGGAATCTTCTTTGCCTTGAGATTAAACCTGAGTTTCCTGCATTGCAGGCAGATTATTTACCTTCTGAGCCATCAGGGAAGCCCTCAATAAACAGAAATTGCCCTTTTATCCCTAGTCACTTAGAACAAAACCTTGAAAGACATTTACAAACCTTCCTCTTTTTTCTACAACTCACATATAATTTTAGAGCAAATTTTGTTGACTTTTTTTTTCAAATTATATCTAGTATCAGACTCCTTATGAATTCACTACTGCCACCCTAGTTAAAGTTACCATCATTTATTATCTAGAGCCTTAAATTAGCCTCATTAAAGGTCTCTCTGCTTCCATTTTTGCTCCTTTTTACAGTATATTCTGGAGAAGGAAATGGCAGCCCACTCCAGTGTTCTTGCCTGGAGAATCCCAGGGACAGAGGAGCCTGGTGGGCTGCCGCCTATGGGGTCGCACAGAGTTGGACATGACTGAAGTGACTTAGCAGCAGCAGCAGCAGCAGTATCAGCAGTATATTCTCCACTAACATCAAGAGTGGTTCTGTTGAAACTTATTTCTTAGCACTCACTTGCTCCAAATTTTCAGTGATTTCCCATATGATTATTGTTGTTCAGCCACTAAGTCATGTCCAACTCTGTGATTCTATGAATTGATTATAAGGATTGAGAGAAACACACCAGACTCCTCCATCCTCCACTATTTCCTGGAGTTTGCTCAAATTCATGTTCATTAAGTCACTGGTGTCAACTAACCATCTCATCCTCTGCCACCCCTTTTTCATTTTGCCTTCAGTCTTACTCAGTATGACAGTAAAAGCTAAAGTCCTTAAAAAGCCCAAAGATACTCTCCTTTCCACCTTCCAATATATCCTCTACCAATGTCCTTCAGGCTCACTGGTTAAATCACTAAGTAACTGGGTTATTTTCAGCATGCTACTTAACCCCTCTGAGATGAAATTTTCCTATCTATAATATAGGCATAGTAATAGCTATCTTATGGTGATTATGATGAAAATAAAATAATAATTATAATAATAATGATCAAAACGAATTTTTAAAGTTAGGCTTACATAGTACTGATTACATGCCAGATATTATTCTAAGTGACTTCCTTATATTAACTTATAAAATCCTCCTAACAATCCCATAAAGATGATTATTACTATTTGCATTTCGGGGCAAAGAAAATGACGCACAAGAAGTTCAAGTTCACACACGTAGGATATATCAATATTACAATTTAAACCCAGGCAGTCTAACTATAGACTCTATATACTTAATCATAACAACCTGAGATAGTAAAATATAAAATGTCTGGTATATGCTAAGTGTCTAAAGAATGCTGTTCCATCCTCCTCCATTTTAAAAACTGCTTTTTTACAGCAGTTAAAGACAAACCTAAGAGGAAGGGGACAAGTGAAAATGAATAAAATATGCCTTAGCAAATCTCATATCACAGGGTGAATAAAGAGACATACACGCAATTTTTTCATACACAAGAATTTTCCAGGAATGTTATAAAAAGTTATAAGGATCTAAAAGACAAATCTTTCTAAAATTAAATATTACGAATCAAACACTGGACTAACTGCTGTAGCAATGAGAGGAAATTAGGAAGGGCGAGACACAGTTTTAAACAATGAAAGTCTAATTTTACTTAAATCTGGACTATATGACCTTGTTAACCCTGTTGTATATGTGACAGAGTTCACAGACATTTAATGCCTTCATTTGAATGTCTGTGTGCTCAGTCACTCAGTCATGACCTACTGTGAAATCACATGTACTGTAGCCTCCAGGCTCCTCTGTCCATGGAATTCACCAGGCAAGAACACTGGAGTGGGTAGCCATTCCCTTCTCCAAGGAATCTTCCCAACCCAGGGATCAAAGCCCGATCTCCCACATTGCAGGCAGGTTCTTTATTGTCTGAGCCACTGGGGAAGCCTTCATTGGAATTTTATTTTTAAATAGGAACTTTGATCTGATCATCAACATAAGATAAAGAAGTGTCAATTTAATTTCTTCCCTCTCAGAAATACTTGCAAAAGTAATCTTAGAATTCAATATCAAGACTTTGAAGCGAAAACTTACCTCGCTTATTAGGATGGGAAGAAGATAGACCATCTATTGCATAGGACATCTCAGCATCCTTCGCTTCCATAAGCTGCTCTTTCAGCTTTTCCAGCTGTTAAAAATCAAATATGAAAATTATTCGTCTTTAATAACCACAATACCATTTTCTAGGAAAGAAGAAAGAGCAAGAAAAGGAGGAAGAAGGAAAGATGGACAAAAGGAAAGAGGGAAAAGCAACAGAAAAGGAAATGAGTACTAAAAAAAAATAAAAATAATTAAACAGAAAAATAAAAGGAAACTTGCATTTAGAAACTGGCTGGGAAAGGCCCATGACTCAACAGACAATCGGGAACATACAGGTTTATGGTGAAGGAAGTCAAGTCTCAGTGTTCATTAATGGGAAGCCTATAAACACAGTCTGTGTAGCTGGACTTGATTTGATGTCACCCAAAATGACCAGTCCTTTTCAAGGAGTTTCAAAGACTTATGTGTATGTTCAAATTTTCTGAAATATTTGTCCTTCCTAGCAGGAAAGGAGAAGTATTTTGAGACCTTCAGGTTTCCATCCAGAGTGTAAGCCAAGTTGATCTTTAGCAAAATCACTGATTGCCTAAACTCTAGAGATCTAACTCTATCAAAACAGAATTCAGTTTGAGCTATTGCATGTATATGTGTCCTAGCTGCTAGTAATTGATGGGGCATACTTCTCTCTCACAGCCACATGGTTTATATGATAATGAATTTGCAAGCAGTTGTGCTTGAAAGAGTTAAGAAATAATCTAGCGCAATGATTTTCCAGTTTCCCTCATAGAGAGAAGTTGGGGATAAGGTTGCTAAGGGGTTCCCTGTATCGAGGCCAAAGACAGGGCAAGAATACAGCACTTCACTCCCATTCCTCCCAAACGAACTGCTTCAAGCAGAACAGCTCTACTTTTCTATGTTTCAGTTACTGGGACCACATACAATTTTGTTTGGAAAAAAATATTTCCACTTTGAAAAGTAATAATAGCTTTTGAAAACCACCAATCTAATTATAGCCTCCTATTTTACAGATGAGGAGATTTAGATCCAGAGAATTTTAATTCTTCCATGGTCTCCTAGGTAATTGGAGAGCTGGATCTAAAATCCAGATTTCTAGACATTTTATCCCATGATCATTTCAGTTATAGTTTTGTCTTGTTTTCCTTTTCTTCTTTTTTAAGTAGAATTTGATTGTTTTTCCTAGTGAATTACTTCACTCTTTTTCTAGCAAGAATAATAGTTTTAAAATATAGTATTAATAATTTTAAAAACTACTGTTTCAAAAGAAATTGTCTTATAATAATTATGAAAATTGAGATTTCATGTGTTTCACATTCTCACCTGGTTAAGTTCTTCCAATTTGTTGGCCAGTTCTATATCTGCAAGACACATTTGTCATATGAAAAATGTACATTGCAAGTAATATTTAATTCACTTCAGGTCACACATTTAGAAAGAAAGGGTATTTTTTTTTGTATGATTTGAGGTCACCCATGTATCTCTAATATAAAGCCCCAAACATTTTTTAAGTGTCTGTAATGTTGAAATATAATCAGCAATATAATGGGCAAGCATATAATTTCTATCATAAATACAGAGTTATCTTAAGCAGGGACTTTTCATAGTTCTAATAAGGACTACTATTTAGAAGTAAATTTTTACACTGGCATGGAGACAGTCTCATGAAAAAATATTAAGTGAAAAAAAAAAGGCAGGCCACAAATCTTACCTGTAAAATTTAATCAAGAGGGAAATTTCCCAAAATATTGATAGCAATCTCTCTGGGTTTTACAGTTTGAGTATAGATTTTTTCTTTTTATAATCTTATTCATTTTCCTCAATGAAACATTTTATTTCTAATTTTTAAATTCGGTATTTTTAAGTATTTATTAAGGTATTGTTTTAACCAGTACCCTGTCCCTTGAACAGACAGTTTTTTTAGAACAGATGTTTTCAGAGACAGCACTACATTATCATGTTGTCACACTGTCTCTCAGGTTAGACTTGCTAAATTTCTGACAATATCTATCACTACTTGGAGACCAATCTGATGCATTATTGTAAATCAGATTATCCTGTACTTCAAAGGAAAAAAAAGATGATGGAGACTAAATTTCTCAATGGTTTCTACTCCAGTCATTTCCCAATTCAAAGAATCTGCAAAAAAAGTGCCACAAAACCACAGTTAATTTTTAGAAATTTCTACTGGAAATCTATTTCAAAACATTTAATAATACCCTGGAAGCATTTAGTAAAAGAAAATATTAATTGTACCTGTGGGGAGTGACATAGATGAGAGGGAAAAAAATACGTAAAGATATCTGTTTTGTAACTCGACAGTTACTAACCCCATTAGACTACTCTAATTGAACAAAATAAGATCTTAGTGTTTTTTCAATAATGCCATTGCTTTTAGCATGAATATGAAATAACAGAGACACTTAAGCCTTCAGAATTATTAATTAGTAATTATATTTTCTTTAATATAAATTAACATGTAGAAAAAAACAGATCAGAAGATTGAATAAATAATGTTTGACTTTATTCTTAACTCACCAATGTTGGAAGGTCTTTGGAAGCCAAAATTTTTATTCAGTAGAGCCAGCAATAGTTCTTCACCATCTGTATCTTCTTTATCTGGAAGCAATTCATTTCCTGTAATTACCTCAGTGAAGTGAAAGCTCTTTTCAATCTGTGTAACTTGAATGTGTTTCTGATTAAATATATTTTACAGGTAACTATTAATGCGTATGTGTGATCCGTTGCTCAGTCATGTCTGACTCTTTGCGACCCTATGGACTATAGTGTAATCCCTTAGGCCCCTCTGTCCATAAAATTTTCCAGGGAAGAATAATGGAGTGGATTGTCATTTCCTCCTCCAGGGGATCTTCCCAACCCATGGAGAGAAGCTGAGTCTCTTGCATGTCCTGCATTGACAAGCAGATTCCTTACCACTGCACAACCTGGAAAGTGTGTATGCTGCTGCTGCTGCTGCTGCTAAGGAGCTTCAGTCGTGCCCGACTCTCAGCGACCCCATGGACTGCAGCCCACCAGGCTCCTCCGTCCATGGGGTTTTCCAGGCAAGAGTACTGGAGTGGGGTGCCATTGCCTTCTCCGGGAAAGTGTGTATACTTGCCAATAAAATGTGTATATAGAGAGATGTGTAATATAAAAAGACAAGCTGTTTTAACAATCATTAAATGTATATGAACACTCAAAGAGAGATTATGAGAAAGAGAAGGAAGCAGAGATGGAGAATATACCTGGAAGTTTACAGTCTAAAATTTACCCGTAATTATGTCTGCCTTAGTAGAATTACAGTAAGTTGTATTTTCTGTTTTTTCATCTGTATTCAAAAAAAATTTTTTCTACTATTGTGTTTAACATAAGAAATATAAATTAAAAGCTGTTTTTAAGATAAAAATGTAAAATTTGACTTTGAGATTTTATACACATATAAATATTAGCCATTTTGTATTCTGAGAATTGCCTTGAACCATCCAAGGCAACCTTATGGAAGTGGTCAGATGGTGCCTAGTTTTTCTGTGTTCATAGCTTTACATCTTTGTCCATTTACCTCCCAGCCCACTCTCTCAGCACTCAAAAAACAGAAGAATCAACCAAATTTTCCTAAATATTTTCATTCTGAGGTAGAAATCAGGACAATAGACTTTATTCAAGCTATAAAAAATGAAGATTCAACAGGATTGTAATGCAATTAAAATAATAATTACTGCGTTATAAACAAAATGAACTTTGTAAGGTGGCCTAAAATAATCAAACTTTTACCATATAATTTCTATAGGATCATTCTTCCCTCTCTTTTTCTCTTCATGTTACCAAACCCAGGTCCAGCTGCTGTCACTCAAAAGCCATTTAAAGAGGCCAGCTCAGTGGAAAGGAAAGTTTGCTTTATTTTGGATGCCAGCAGTCAGGAGGGTTGGGGAGAGCAGAGACCTGCCCAATGTTTGACTGCCCCCTGATTGTCAGGGGGCAAGAGCTTTTATAGGATGAGGGAGGGGGCTACATGCATAAACAGGCCAGCTCTGATAGTCATCTTGGAAGTGGTCATCAGCGGTCTGACCAGTGTACTCTTGCTCATTTTAGGTACCATTAATCTTCAGTTCCAGCATCAGTTTGTTTCAATTTCTCTGAGGCCAGTTCTCAGAATTGTGGCTGTTTATGTCATACCTGGAGTCAGGTCATCAGATAGTTAATTTCTCCACCTAATACTTCAGCTATCTATAAGACAGCTCACAGGAAATGGCTCAGAATAGTATCTATGGCCCTTGAGAAGGAACTAAAGGTCCTTGATTATGCTAAAGACTACATTATTATTATTGGGCTTCCTTTGACTGGTTTCTTTATTTTTTCAGTTCTCCGATTAAACTTATTCTTTGTCTAAAGTTTTTCCACAAAAAAAAGGAAGTCTGAGGACATGGGTAAGGGAGTTGGGGGGCAAGGTCATGTTCCATTTCAGTCATAATAACTGATATTGTGTGGACAAAAGATAAATTAGTGAGTTTAAAATTTTAAAGTGGGAATATTGAGGCTTCAGTTAGATAAATGGCTCATAATTTAACTAGACTCTTCCTTTAAATTGTCTATGTCAATTAATGAACTCAAATAACTAAACAGTTAATTAAAGGGATAAACGATTTGCTGAGAAAGACAACAAATGACCTGGAGTAGATGACATCATCAAAAGTTTCTACATTGACAAACACATTTATTGTTGCTCAATTTCCTCAGTTTTAAAGTTCCTCAATTTCCATTACTTCATAGGCATAGAAATTATCTGAGAAATTCTGGGGTTCTTTTTTCTTTCAGTAGTTAAAATAATAGACTATCAATGAAACTTTTGCTCAACATCAATTAAACAAAAACTCTCAGGAATAATTTAGTTTAAGTAAAAGGTATGACTATGAAATAGTGTAGCAATTTTTATTATAGCTATTTATTAAAATGTTAAATTATAATCTTTAAAATGCTTTCATTGAAAAAATGAGAAACATTGTATAGCCAGGTGATAATGATTATTTGTTTTAGAAAGAAAACTGTGATAAAAGAAATAGACTCATCGCCTTCAGTTTAGGCAATTTATAAAACTAGGAGGAAGGTAACTAGAAAATGTTACCCTCTGAACCTTTCATTGGCTTAATTTACAGTCCCCTTCTCTCTGTGTTTAAGTGGAACATTTTTCAAAAGAGAAAATTAATGTATTTAGCATTCTTTATCCATTCGGTTTCCAGTGGTTATACATTGTCCTCAGAAATTCTTGTCATTAACTTGTAAGAAAACCACCTTTTATAGGAAACTCTGAGGAACAGTTTTTTCAAGAAATTAAAAAAAAAAGATTTTTTTCTAAAGTAAGACATTAGAAAGATAAGAAAAATAATAGAAAATAGGTACTTTTTCTCATTTTTATTTTTAGTCTTAAAACAGATACAGCTTTAAAAGGAAAAAATGCATGTACTTTTAATATTTCCGTCTTTGAAATGAAAGTTAGTGTTGATAAAGAAGCTGTTTGAATAAAAAACTACCCAAGTGCCGACATCCGTTTAGCAAAAAGGATGGCAAAGTTACTCAGAAATCAGAAAGTGATTACTTTTGCAATATACAGGAAAAAAAAAAAAAGACATTACAACTTGAGACACTGAAGCTTAAAATATGCAGTTGTGTCCTTGCTTGTCATTTGAATGTGACACTTTTTATGGGATATAGATAAGAATTTTTTTTCAGAAAGAAACCTGGAACACCCTCAAATGATAATATACCAAAAATTTTTAAATAGTCTTTCTAGTCATGATGTTCACTGCTGTTCATTTTGTGGTGGGCAATTTGCCCAGTTTCAAGTTTATGAGGCATGCTTTCATGTGACCCCAAAACCAGAAGAAAGCTGGCAGATTGTGTTCTTGGTCTTGGATGGCATCTAACACAGAGAGGATGGTGACCCCACCTTGTGATCTGTCAGTGGACAAATGCTTCTTTGAAAACAGTGTGTTAAAAGACTAAAATAAGTCAAACATTTTGTTGCTTTGAAAAATGGTGAGAAGTTCACTCTAATCCTGGACAATTTAGGTTAGAAAATAAACTTCCCAACAACTTGTCTTCTTGATTTACATATAAATAAACTGAGATCAAGGGGTGCCAGAGAGAAACCTTTCCTATATGTTGCCAATGATACATGGGTGTCAGTGTGTGGTACTCTGGGGTCAGAGATGTTATCTATTTGTAATCTAGTAAAAAGTTTGGGCTGGATTTTTCTGTATTTCATATACATGATATCAGAAATTATAATACAGTTACCACTAACATCCTCATTTTGCAGTCTTCTCTGAATGGCCAGATGTTTCCTTCCTCATACATTCACGCTGTTAAGAACATTGAAAATCCTATCATTTCATAGGAAAAGCAATGAAGGCCTACCAAATACAATGATTTTGGCTGGCCAAAGACAAAATGTGAGTGCCATGGATAAAATCCAGATCCTTTCATCCCCAAGATTGTATTTTAGGTCTTGCAGTTAGGTCCCAGGCTTCTATTTGTTTTTCAAAGGGAAAATCCCTATAAATGAATAACAAGGGTTTATACAATTTTATTTCCACTATCAAAAGAACTGTCCTAATTTCCATTGACTTTTAGAACCACATTTGAGGCAAAACGGTCTAGTTAAGTTGGATTAGATCTGAAAGAGGAAACTTAATCCCTTTTCTCAACCCAGAGTCATGTAAACAAAATTTATTAAATTCTATCTCGATTTCCCTAAGAAAGACAAAAGCAAAAGCTGTCTGTCTCCCTCTTCCTGATAAAGAGGTCAGTTAGATGATAGATTCAAATTGGATGAGATATTAAAGAGCACTATTTATAAGTTATTATTTTTAAAATATAAAGACATATATAAATTTTCAATGAGGTTAGGTTGTTTGCCTCGTAAATCAGCAGTAAATCTAACTCCACTGATTCCCAGATTAAAAGCTATTTCCACTACAGAATGCAATGAAAAATTTTTTTAAGAGATCAAGTTCCAATATGACCAGAATAGAAACTTATTTTCTCTAAATTTATCATGGTATTTGTAGATGTCAAAAATTACATTATTTCATTTAATACAAGTACCCTAAGTATTTAGAAATCTGATTACAGTCAGTGAATAATATGGGTGTTAACATTCTCCTCCTGAAAGTACTATATAAATTTCCCAATGTATCATTCTCCCCAGGTCTCAGCACATACAAGTGTTGTCTTGATATGTTCTCAGAGTCATTCTCCTTTTATAAGTAATTTACTAATAATCTCACTGGATGAAACTATTTTGTTTTCCTGAAGATGTACTTTTGAAATATGCCTAGCACTGTATTACTAATACATTCCCATCTTTGTTAATGGAATAGAAATAAGAAAAAGATTTCCCTTAGTTAGAGACAAATGCATTTGAAATTAATTTAGTACAGTGTCAGTTAAAATTAATTACTTGAGAACAGCATCACAGATTACATTTAATTTAAAACAGCAACTACTGAAAGGTTATCTGAAGATTGAATTATATTGATGTTTAAAACATTATTGCCATAATGATAGAAAAATCAAAGCAATGCAAATAGGAGGATAAGGATTATTTACCCACCTGTAGGATTTTACATTCATGTGTACATACCTTGAATAAAATATGGCAGCCCATGCACCGATTCTAAAAAGATCATTACAGATAACAAAGTTAGGAGTCCAAAGCAAAGAGTGGTTGATAGAATCACGTTCATGTTAAAAATCTTCTTCCGTGCTAGCAGAGAAGCTGACTATCCAGGTCAAGACGAATATTTCAATGGCTCTGGAATGCTGCAGAGATCACTTCTAAAAGGTGGCAAATGTGCTTCAACTACAAATGATCTGAACAAAGAAAAAAAAGTCTTATAAAATGCATTGCTATCTGTCAACATGATTCACTACTTGGAGAAGTGACAGGTTTTCTACTCAGTCAATGGCAGGAAGAACCCAATCAATATATCTCATATCTGCCCATTTCACTAAAAGCAGACATTCCCGTTCATGCACACACACTCAGACACATGCACCTCATAAAGCTAAAACTAAGATTAGAGAACCTGTCAGTTAGATTTTCATAACAATGAAATAGGAAAAATGCCTTTCATTTGTCTAATTTAGAACTGGATATAGTCTCTTGGATACTGTTGTTATTTGCAACCATCACTTCATTTTTAACCAACCAAACAGATTTGAGCTGGTAAGATTCAAATTTGAAATGAATCATAATGGGAACATTAATGTCTTACTTTATCATTTTGCTGCAGCCAACACTTTTAAAAATTAAGGCTGAATCTAATTAATTTGAAGTTGGCAAATGTCCCATCAATTACTCTCTTTAACACTTGCTTCAATTGCACTTTTTTTTTTAAATAAAAGTCTTTTGGTATATCTATATTTATGACTGAAAATGCAGTAGTGACCTCTGGCCTTGGCATTTACCTTTTCTCCCAAGAGACTTAAGATGTATTTGCTCTAAAATTGTATTAGAGACATGTTCAGCTCATGATTCTCTAATTTAAAAAAAAAAGTTTTTAAATGTAAATAAGGTTATTCTGAATTTTTTTTTAAATTCTGTTAATCATGAGAAACACACTAGGCTCGAGGAAGCACAACCTGGAATCAAGATTGCTAGGAGAAGTATCAATAACCTCAGATATGCAGATGACACCACCCTTATAGCAGAAAGTGAAGAAGAACTAAAGAGTCTCCTGATGAAAGTGAAAGAGGAGAGTGAAAAAGTTGGCTTAAAGCTCAACATTCAGAAAAATAAGATCATGGCATCCGGTTCCATTATTCCATGGCAAATAGATGGGGAAACAGTGGCTGACTTTATTTTTCTGGGCTCCAAAATCACTACAGATGGTGATTGCAGCCATGAAATTAAAAGATGCTTGCTCCTTGGGAGGAAAGTTATAACCAACCTAGATAGCATATTGAGAAGCAGAGACATTACTTTGTCAACAAAGGTCCATCTAGTCAAGGCTATGGTTTTTCCAGTGGTCATTTACGGATGTGAGAGTTGGGCTATAAAGAAAGCTAAGTACTGAAGAATTGATGCTTTTGAACTGTGTGTTGGAGAAGACTCTTGAGAGTCCCTTGGACTGCAAGGAGATCCAACCAGTCCATCCTAAAGGAGATCAGTCCTGAGTGTTCATTGGCAGGACTGATGTTGAAACTGAAACTCTAATACTTTGGCCACCTGATGTGAAGAGCTGACTCATTGGAAAAGATCCTGATGCTGGAAAAGATTGAGAACAGGTGGAAAAGGGAATGACAAAGGATGAAATGTTTGGATGGCATCACTGACTCGATGGACATGAGTGTGGGTAAACTCGGAAAGTTGGCGATGGACAGGGAGGCATGGCGTGCTGCAGTTCATAGGGTTGCAAAGAGTTCGACAGGACTGAGCGACTGAACTGAACTGATACAAAACAAGGAACCCTGTTCTCACAGGGTTTGCCTTCTAATAAGAGGCTAAATAATTGACTTGTCTTTTCAGATAAAGGTGGGTACTGATGACTTCTTCCTAAACAAAATTATGTTTGGTTTCTTTCCATAAAGTCTTTTTCAGGACATCTGATACAACTTTCTGAATCTTTTCTTCTGTTACATTTTAGCTGATGTTGGCAATTTAATGACAAATAAGTTTCTTATTCACGACCATCCATTCACTTTGGGGAAAAAGCTTACGAAGACCTTTCATTAAATCATTCAATCCTATCTCCCTAACAATCAAATTTTTCTACTAAATTCTTTTCATGAGTGTATAACCAAATTAATTGTTCAAAGAAAAACAAATGTTCACTATTGCCTGTGTTAGATAAATGATGTTAGCATGTTTGTTCCTAGAATCATTAGTATGCCGCTGCTATGGCTTAGTCGCTTCAGTCGTGTCTGACTCTGTGCGACTCTATAGTCTGCAGCTTGCCAGGCTCCTCTGTCTATGTGATTCTCTAGGCAAGGGTACTGGAATGGGTTGCCATGCCCTCTTCCAGGGGATCTTCTTGACCTAGCGATCCAACATGGGTCTCCTGCATTGCAGGCAGATTCGTTACTACTGCGCCATCAGGGAAGCCTGCCGTTAGTATACACAATAATAATACATACTGAGGTCATTGTTGCCATTCAGTGAGCAGTCATCCCATATCAGCTCCTGTTCTAAGCACTTCACATGCTGTATCTTATTTAATTCCCACTTCAACCCCTCAATAATTATACGATTGTTGTAACATTTCACCTTTTTCAGCAAAGGGAGAAAGTTGTGGAACCAAAAGTGAAACCTAGATCTATCCAACTGCAAAGTCACATTCTTAACCCAAGTTGTCTCTTGCCCACTGTTATTGTTCCAATAACAGAGTCTTGATCTTTAAGAGAGGCTTCCCAGGTAACCTAGTGGTTAAAGAATCCACCTGCAATGTAGGAGACACAGAAAATGAGGGTTCGATGCTTCGGTTGGGAAGATTCCCTAGAGGAGGAGACGGCAACTCACTCCAGTATTCTTTCCTGAAGAATCTCATGGATGGAGGAGCCTGGGGGTTACAGTCCATGGGGTCACAAAGAGTCATTCACAACTGAAGTGACTGAGCATGCACAGATGCAATTTTAAGAAACTTGCAACACTTTCCCTTTGCATTTTCAAGAGCAACTTTTTAGTCATTTAATCTGTACTTCAATTACAGCAGATAAATAACATTTTTATTTTGTTAGTAAAGACATTTTCAAGTTATAATTTACAGATAGCTTTAAAGTTCACATACATATTATCTATTTCTCATGAGGAGCAACAGGAAAAAAGCAGACAATCAGGGTCCATATGGTGACTCTAACACACTTGAATAATCACTTTTTGACTCTATTAAACTCTTGGGCTTTTTTTCCAATAAGGAGAAAAATTGAACAATTTCATTCTGACCTCTCTCTGACCCTGTTAGTTCTTGGTAAAATTCCTGACACATCAGTTAAATGAGTGAATAAAAGCAGCAGGCAGGAGGAAGAAGGCAAAAGAAGAGACTCTAGAATTCTGACAAGTCAGTACATAGTTTTTTTTTTTTTAAGAGTTCAGAATGACCTTTATTTGTCAAGATTAAATAGAAATGTTTATCCAAATACCTTGAAAAATTTTTTAATTGAGTTTTTTGTCTTTATTATTAAGTTGTGAGGCTTCTTCATATTCCAGATACCAGTGTCTTATCAGACGTATAATTTGCAAACTTACTTTATATTCTGTCAGCTGTCTTTTCACTTTGTTGATAGTGTCCTCTGAGGCACAGAAGTTTTTATTTGGATAAAGTCCAACTTATCTATTCTTTTTTCTGTCGTTTTGTGTTTTGAGTGTTATATCTAAGAAACCATTGCTATACAAAGCCATGGGGCCTTTTTATTTTTTTTTTTTTTGAGTTTTGTAGTTCTGGATCCAAAATGTAGGCATTTGACCCATTTTGTATTAAGTTTTGCATATAATGTGAAAAAGGGGTCCAGCTTATTCGTTTACATGTGGACATTTAGTTGTCCCAGCACCATTTGTTGAAATTTCCCCATTGAATGATCTCAGCATTGTATCTATATCAATTGATTGCATTATTGTTGTTCAGTCACTAAGCTGTGTCTAACTCTTTGTGACCCCAAGGACTGCAGCATGCCAAGCTTCCTTGTCTTTCACTATCTCCCAGAGTTTACTCAAACTCATGTCCATTGAGTTGGTGATGTTATCTAACCATCTCATTCTCTACTGTCTTCTTCTCCTTTTGCCTTCAATCTTTCACAGCATCAGGGTCTTTTTCAATGAACTGTCTCTTCACATCAGGTGACCAAAGTATTGGAGCTTCAGCTTCAGCATCAGTCCTTCCAGTGAATGTTCAGGACTAATTTCCTTTAGGATGGACTGGTTGGATCTCCTTGAAGTCCAAAGGACTCTCAAGAGTCTTCTCCAGCACCACAGTTCAAAAGCATCAATTCTTCAGGACCCAGCCTTCTTTATGGTCCAACTCTCACATCCATTCCTGACTACTAGAAAAACCATTGCTTTAACTATAGGAACTTTAACTATCACTTGTTGGCTAAGTGATGTCTCTGCTTTTTAATATGCTGCCTAGGTTTGTCACAGCTTTTCTACCAAGGAGCAGTCACCATTCATAGTGATTTTGGAGCCCAAGAAAATAAAATCTGTCACTGCTTCCACTTTTCCCCATCTATTTGCCATGACATGATGGGACTGGATGCCATGATCTTAGTTTTTTGAATGTTGAGTTTTAAGCCAGCTTTTACACTCTCCTCTTTCACCCTCAGTTGACTATAGATACATGGCTTTATTTCCAGATTCTCAATCTTATTTCATTATTCAATTGTCTTTTTGTTAGTACCATATTGTCTTGATTAATGTAGCTTTGTAGTACGGTGTGAAGTCAGGGAGTATGAGACTTCCAACATTTTCATTTATTCTGTACCACTTGGGCTGGATGAAGCACAAGCTGGAATCAAGATTGCTGGGAGAAATATCAATAACCCCAGATATGCAGATGATACCACCCTTATGGCAGAAAGTGAAGAAGAAATAAAGAGCCTCTTGATAAAAGTGAAAGAGGTGAGTGAAAAAGTTGGCTTAAAGCTCAATATTTAGAAAACTAAGATCATGGCATCTGGTCCCATCACTTCATGGCAAATAGATGGGAAAACAGTGAAAACAGTAGACTTTATTTTTAGTCTTTCTAGACTTAAAAGTGGCAGACTCTTTTTGTGGGGGTGGAGGGAGCTTTAAAATCACTGCAGATGGTGATTGCAGCCATGAAATTAAAAGACACTTACTCCTTGAAAGAAAAGCTATGACCAACCTAGACAGTATGTTAAAAAGCAGAGATATGACTTTGTCAACAAAGGTCCGCCTAATCAAGGCTATGGTTTTTCCAGTAGTCATGTATGGATGTGAAAGTTGGACTATAAGGAAAGCTGAGCACCAAAGAATTGATTCTTTTGAACCGTGGTGTTGGAGAAGACTCTTGAGAGTCCCTTGGACTGCAAGGAGATCCAACCAGTCCATCCTAAAGGAAATCAGTCCTGGGTGTTCAATGGAAGGACTGACAGTGAAGCTGAAACTGCAATACTTTGGCCACCTGATGCAAAGAGCTGATTCACTTGAAAAAACTCTGATGTTGGGAAAGATTGAAGGCAGGAGGAGAATGGGACGACAGAGAATGAGATGGTTAGATGGCATCACCAACTCAATGGAATTGAGTCTGGGTAAACTTTGGGAGTTGGTGATGGACAGAGAGGCCTGGAGTGCTGCAGTTCACAGGATCACAAAGAGTTGGACACAACTGAGAGACTGAACTGCACTGTACTTCTATATAAATTTTTGAATTAGCTTGTCAATATCTGTGGGGAAAAAAAAAGCAACTGGGATTTTGACAGGAATGGTCTTGAATTTGTAGGATCAATTTGGGAAATATCACTGTCAAGTCTTTCAGTCTGTAAATCCAGGATATCTAACTATTTATGTCTTTTATTACTTTCAAAGTTGCCTCGTAGTTTTCAGTGAACAAGTCTAACAGTAATTTTGTTGAATTTACTTCTACATAGCTTTTTTTGCTATAATAAATGGAATTATTTTCTTAGCTCAATATTTGCACTGTTCATTGCCAGTGTATAAAATATAAATGATGATCTTATTTCTTACAAACTTGCTGACCTCACTTATTAGCTCTGACATTTTTATTTGTTTGTTTGCTTTGCAGATTTCTGTAGAGTTTCTAATTAGAAAATCATATCATCCACAAATACAGTTGTACTCTATACTTTCCAATCCAGGTCCCTTTATTTTTTTTCCCCACCAATTTTCTGGCTATAATCTTTAGTACAATGTTGAACAGAAGCAGTGAGAATAGATTTACCTTGTTCTAATCTTAGGTGGAAAAGCTTTCAGTCTTTCACCTTCAAGTTTGATATTAGTTCTGGACTTTTTGTAGATGCCCTTTACTAGGTTGAAGAAATTCCCTTCGACTCCTAGTTTGTTGAGTGTTGCTTTTATAAAAGAGTGTTGGATTTTGTCAAATTTTTTTCTCATCCACTGTGGTTTTTCTCATCTATTGTGGTCATGTGGTTTTATTCTTTATTCTACTGACATGTTATATTACATTGATTTTTGTGTGTTAAATGACATTTGTATTCCTGGGGTAAATTCCATTTGGTCGTGATATATGATTTTTTGACTATGTTACTAGATTCAGTTTGCTAGTATTTTATGGGGTTTTTTACACCTATATTTAAAGGAATATTATCCTGTAGTTTTCCTTTCCTTGCTATGTCATTTTCCAGCTCTGGTATGAAGAGAACAATGGCATCATAGAATTAATTGGGAAGTGTTCTCTTATCTTTTAATTTTTAAAAGAGTTTCTGAAGGATTAGTGTTAACTCTTCTTTAAATATTTGGTAGAGTTTGACAGTAGAGTCATCTGTTCCTGTACTTTTCTTTGTGGAAATTTTCTGAAATACTAGCTCAATCTTGTTTCTCATAGGGCTGTTCTACTTCCTGATTTAATTTTAGCAGTCTGTGTTTATCTAGGAATTTGTTCATTTCATCCAGGTTATCTAACTGTTGGCATAAATTTTTTTCATAGTATTCTTTTATATGCCTTTTTATTTCTGGAATAAATAACTCGATTAGACATGTTTTAAACCTAGAAACAAATCACTGAGATACTTGTCACTTTTATCAAGAAGAGCTGTGAGATACAGAGACCTCTCTGGCAGAATCCAATTCACAGTAATAGTAATAATAACATAAACAACATATGTTAAACAGCAATAAGAACTCATTCCAGAAAAGGCTTTACCACAGTGGATAAGCATGGCAGCAAGAGTTTCTGCTGCTGCTGCTGCTGCTCAGTCACTTCAGTCATATCTGACTCTGTGAGACCCCATAAACTTCAGCCCATCAGGCTCCTCTGTCCCTGGGATTCTTCAGGCAAGGATACTGGAGTGGGTTGCCATTTCCTTCTCCAATGCATGCAAGCATGCTAAGTTGCTTCAGTTGTGTCTGAGTCTGTGCGACCCTATGGACAGCAGCCCTCCAGTCTCCTTGGTCCACAGGATTCTCTAGGCAAGAATACTGGAGTGGGCTGCCATTTCCTTCTCCAAGTAAGAATTTCTAGGCACCTGCATAATATAATGTGGGAGTTTAGCCTGTTTTCAAGTAGAATTTTTGATAATGATTGACAGCATGGTAAATATTTGAGTAGAAGTTAAGTAGGGCTTAGATTCTGGCCCAGATTGGAGACTTAAAATATATGCTTCCACACCTGTAGTACTTGATGCAAGACAAAACATCATTCAGAACTGTAACCAAGGTGAAACCGCAGAGCAAGAAATCATATGAAATACAGCCTATGGGAACAGAAAGGGAAAAATTGGGTTCAAAATCCACAATCTACCAGAGGATGGGATTAGCAGTGTTTGTGAAAAAAAAAATTTCTCTAAGTGCAAAGATGTTGTAAACCACAGGATATTAGACTCTTAAAATTGAGATGAGAGGAAAAAACTCTCAAGAAGTTTGGGCCTCAGTTGAAGTTTGGGCCTCCTTGGCCAACAGGGCACCTGGGTTATAAAAAAATATCTGAAAATTCACCATCTTCCTTCAGTTTCCATGGAGATGGTAGCTGTGAAGACAGTCTATCCACCTATCAAGGATCAGGAACTCCATCTTCCACTATCACTTACTCAAGGCTTTTTTCTCTCCCATCTTAAAACAAACAGGAAATAAACTTTATTAGACTACCCACATAATCTTTCAACTACGTTCTGAGCTTCTCCATTCCACCAAGACCAAACTTTCTGAAATAATTTCCTGCCCCCAGTTCTTTCTCATATATTTACGTTAGCCTATTTCAATCTTGTTTTCAGCTTCCTCTTCCCAACTCTATTGAAATGGTCCTTCCCAATGACCTTACTACCACTTAGGTTTTCTTTTTCATGGATGTCTTTTCAAAATCTCTTTGGTTGACCACGCTCTTCTTACTGAAAAACTCCCTGGTGTTCTCCAACTTTGCTAGTCCTTCTTCTTCAGTTTCTTTTACCATTTCCTCCTCTGAGCTTTAAAAGATGAACTTCCAAACTAATACAGCCACTATGGAAAACAGTTTGGAGATTCCTTAAAAAACTGCAAATAGAACTGCCATATGACCCAGCTATCCCACTGCTGGGCATACACACCGAGGAAACCAGAATTGAAAGAGACACATGTACCCCAATGTTCATCGCCGCATTGTTTACAATAGCCAGGACATGGAAGCAACCTAGATGCCCATCAACTGATGAATGGATAAGAAAGCTGTGGTACATACACACAATGGAATATTACTCAGCATTAAAAAAAAATTCATTTGAATCAGTTCTACTCAGGTGGACGGAACTGGAGCCTATTATCCAGAGTGAAGTAAGCCAGAAGCAAAAACAACAATACAGTATACTAACGCATATATATGGAATTTAGAAAGATGGTAACGAGAACCCTGCATGCAAGACAGTGAAAGGAACGCAGATGTATAGAACAGACTCGTGGACTCTGGGGAAGAGGGCAAGGGTGGGATGATATGAGAGAATGGCATTGAAACATGTTAATTATCATATGTGAAATCAATTGCCAGCCCAGGGTTGATGCTCGGGGCTGGTGCACCAAGATGTCCCAGGGGGAGGGAATTGGGAGGGAGGAGGGAGGGGGGTTCTGGGTTTACCCTAAGTGGTAGTAAGGTCATTGGGAAGGATCATGTAAACCCATGGCGGTTTCATGTCATTGTATGGCAAAACCAACACAATAAAGTAAAGAAAATTTAAAAAAAAAAAAAAAAGATGAACTACCTCAGGGTTTGATTCTAGATTCTTTTTTCTTATCAGGCTTCAATCTCTTCTAGGAAATGTATGACTTTAATTATCTACATACCAGGGACTCAAAAATGTATCTCTCACTTCACCTTTCTTTGGTTACCATACCTGGTTTTCTTACAATTTTCTCAACCATATACAAAAGAGAACCATTCGTTTTTCACTCTAGTGCTTTGCATCACTGCTAATGTTCACTACGAGAGTAAGTAGTAGGGCCCTTACCAAGTTACTCATTCAGGAAAACCCTTCTTCTCCATCTTTTCCAACCAACAACAGAGTTTTGTCTAAACCTCATAAGTATTTTTCAGATCGTTCCATTTCTATCTTTAATACCACCTCCCTAGACTAAGAAGCTATCATTCACACTTAGGTTACCGAAGTACACTTTTGACCAAGTCTCTTTGCATCCACTTTTGTCCCTTTCAATCCACTTTCCAGAAAGTTTTTATAATAATCTTTTGAAAGTGAAAATACCAGTCTGTAATACTCCTACTTAAAACCCTTCAACTTCTTTCCATTACACTTAGGATAAAGATCAAAAGGCATAATATGGTCGATGAGATCCTACACTCTCCACTTCTGTCTACATCTTCCATCTTGTCCAGGCCCACCTTTCTCTTACCACAGTTCAGCCACAATGACCTTCTTTCAGTTCTTCAAAAATGTCACTTTTTTCTGCCCCAAGGTCTTAGTACTAGCAGGAAGTCACACTCTCCTCTCCACACACACACACACACACACACACACACACACACACTCCTTTTTAAACTTCAGTTAAAATCATCATTTCCTTAGCAAAATCTCTGATTTTTCAACACTGGATGAGTCCTCCCATCATAGCTTCCCACCATGCCATACATTTCTGAATGGCACATATCTTAACTTGAAATCAATCACTCATGTACATGTTTTGTGCATTGTCTGTCTCCATTGCACTTTAAGGTTCACTATGCCTGTGAGGTTCATGTTTGTCTTGCTCATAACTATATCCCCAGCAACCAGAAGGGATCCCAGTCCATAACAGTCTTTCATAGAATATCTAATGATTAAGGGTCTATTTGTAGTTCTGTTTGTGCTTAGGTGTCTTCCATTAGTATGACTAATTTAAACTCCACCTGCTAGAGGCAAGAAGGCTCTGAACTATTCTAGACATAAAATAGGGCTATTTCAAGAAAAGTGGAAGGATGCCTAAAACTAGACAGGGCTGAAATTTCCAAATTCAGAATCTCAGAGCCCAGAGGAAAAGAGGACAAGAGAAAATAAAGGCTGGCATATATTATGTTTTGTTTTTCATTGTTCTCCTAAGTTAGGAGATAGCTGGCATTGAGCATGACTTTGAATTAATAGACAAACTAATTAATAATATATATATATATGAACATCTTAATGTGTATATAGACCAAGCAATAAACTATAATTATGCTTGTTATCCTTGAGAAAGAATGTTATTATCTATAGGGAAGAACAGTGTTGGAAACTAAATGATGACAGAAAAGGAACCTGGCAGGCATCCTGCAGTTCACTTAGAGCCTGAATCAAGACTTCTCCCAGAGAAACTAAGAAGCAAAAAGCATTTTTTAATGATAATCTCTTCAAATAAAGAGCTTCGTTATAAGTGTTTTTCTCTTTTCCTTGTGTGTGACTTTGGGATTTGGACTGCAGATTAACTTAAAGATTTTGTCCCCTGTAAGTGTCTGACTCATAGAGTAATTCATATATGTTTGGCCATTTTCCTGACTTTATTCCTGTTAGGAGCTAATCTCAGGAGTCCTGTTTGCCCTACTCTAACCCTGATTTCAGCTTTTTCCTTCCTCTTGCTGTGAGATCTGGTTTCTTAAAATTTGCCTCACTTTGCTGTGGAGTTAGGAAAATACTTTTGAGAGATCATTCTTTTGTTCCTACAGTTTCCATCATTGAGAAGATTCTAATCTTCATTTAATCTACCTTGGAAACTCATTTTTAAAAAACAGAAATCCAAGACTGTATTTTTCAATTAACAGTTATAAAATCTCCTTAGGAAAGCATAAATTGTTTCTTTTTCCATATATTTATAGTATAATATAATTCTATGTGTTACTGTACCTGTTACATAATATTGGTTGCTACTTAAGTCAGCGTCTGGATCACTGCCTAAATCTGAGTTGCTTGAGGACAAGGATAGTTATTCCTTATTTTCTTTGTAACATGTATCTTCCAGCCTGTGGTGAGAATTAAGAAAGAAAATATGAGACATAAAAAAATTAGCACTGTTCATGTCACACAGTTTGTGGTTATAAATGTTGGTTAAAGTGAATTAATTAATTCCACCATTCATTACCTTCATTTAGATGATCTCTATTTACTAAGAAAATTAATTTAAGAAAACATTATTCATTATAAAATGTACTTAAAGAAATATGCTCATTTTTATCCAGTCAGGTTCAATATTCTTTTGTCATTTACCATGTAATATTGGGACTTTGAAGATCTGGACTCCCAGTCTTCCCCATGTAAGATGCTAAGATTAATTATATCTTAGATTCTTTCTCCTTAAATATTCTGTGTAAAATTTTGCTAAACACTTTCTTATAAGCTATATTGTCATGCAAAATCATCTTAAAAATAATGCTAAATTCTCGTCATGTATTTTCATACCCAACATAGTACTGAACACAGTAATAGATGAATAGTAGCCTCATAAAAAATTCATCAATTTAAACTATGAAAACATCACTGTTTTGTTTAACTTAGAATGTGTATGTGTGTTAGTCACCCAATCATGTCTGACTCTTAACAACCCCATAGACTGTTGTCCATTAGCCTCCTCTGTCCATGGAATTCTCCAGGCAAGGATACTAGAGTGGATAGCCATTCCCTTCTCTAGGGGATCTTCTGGACCCAGGGATTAAACCTGTCTCCAGTATAGCAGGCAAATTCTTTATTGTCTGAATTGCCAGGGAAGCCCTTAACTTAGAATGGTTACTCTTTTTTCTCACTTAATCTATTTTGTGTGTCTGTGTGTGTATTCTAGTTTATTATTCTTTTTCTTCCATTTATAGTAGTGACTTACTCCTTACCACCATATGTCACTTTCCTCTCCTTGACTGAGTCATGTCCTCCCCTTTTGTTGAATTCCAGGAAGTCTTTCTGGGTGGCTAAACAAATGTAAGAATTTATGTAAGCCTTAGTCAAACCAGCAAAAGAATTTGTCTCATTTTAACTGATGACCTGAAGATTTGAATGGAAAACAGTCATTAAAATTTGCTTGGCTTCACATAATCCATTTTGCTCAGTCTTAGTTGATTCACAATGCTACCTTGCCACCCCAAAATTTCCTTTTATTTCTCATCACAATATTTTTCAAGATTTCACTGTGAGAAATCTTCTATGTTCTCGATACATTAGGTAATGCATGAAATTAGATGTTGAACAATTCAGTTTTATTAACTAAATTCTTGATGATATTAGTGCACCCAGAGAACCTCAGTGCAAAGAGTAGTACTTTTGGAAGAAGATGCCATTATCATAATGAGATTGCTTCCTCTGACATAAACCATTAGGTGGAGTCAATATTTATGAAGCTTTTATCTTGACTTATATAATTTGTAACTCCTGCCTGGGTATGACTTTTTAGCTCAGCTATTCTTAAGTCCATTAAGTACTATAACAGGATGAACTCAGATTTATTGTCACTACTGAGAGCTTTTCTAAGATGTGTGAGTTGAGAGGAAAAGAGTCCTTGGGAAGTGAGGATGCAGAAACAATCAATTTTGTTGACTGCTGAGATTCACCTCCATACACATCTTCATCAATACTCCTTGGAAGAAATATTTTCTCTGGGAATGGAGAACTTAAGAATTCGACAGCAGTACCTAGGAATATATTCTCTTTATAAAAAAAACTCACAGTTAATTCACAAGTACCTATTTAACCCCGACCATGTAACCATCAGTGAGCCAAGTGATATGAAGGATAAAAATGTTAGGTAGGTAGAATACGGAAAACGAGTCCAGAATGATGGTGGCTAAAAGAAAAGGAAGGGAAAAGCCTGAGAAAATAGAACAAAGGAAGGTTCGAGGACCAGAGTGAGGACCTCAGGCAGAACAAACAGCATTCCTGGCTAGCCCAATTTACATAGGGCAGGCCCAGGGAGAGGAAAAGACAGATAAAAAGAGAAGCCAAAGGGCCGGGGGTCTCTCTCTCTCTCCTCTTCTCTCTCTATTTCTCTTTCTCAGGTGCACACTCTCCTCTTCTCTTCACACCTTTTGGGTCGGCATGCCCTCATGCCTCGAGGATGTATTCTCCTTTATTTTCTTAAATAAAACTGATCTGCCCGAGAACTATAACACGGACTGTCCAAGAGTGGTGACGCGCCAAGGGCTTTAACTCCGTCGCTTCAAATTGTAATTGAGATGAGACAGAGCTGAGGAGATTACACTCCCCTGACATCTACGGTGCCCTGATTCAGATTTAACGTGGCTGAAACAACCTCGGTGTGGTCTGCGCAAGGAGGAGGCCAAGCACAGCAGGAGCCCAACTCAGGGAAAGTTCCCACAGAAGAAGCAGAAGGTGAAGAAAATCCAGCGCAGGGGAAGTGACAAGAAGTCCATCATGCTGGAAACCGGAACAGCGAGAAATGAACTCAGCAGAATGCTCATGTGGTTGTCTCAGATTCCAGAAGACCTCCGATTAAGGTAGGAGGTCCTTGCTTCTATGGCTGGAGGGACATATGCATAAGAAAATCTTAATTCCTTTACAAGAAAATCTTAATTCCTTTACAATCACCCGTTTCTTGTTTCCGGGAACCTTCACCCAGTCTATTATTAAAATACCTTAATGCCCCTAACAGGGCCGGATAGCCACTCCTTTGTCATTACGTCTGTTATTACCTGAAGTGGGTCTATGACAATGAAATATTTACCATTGGAGACACCCTAAACTGCTCTTATGGAGGACTAGGGGAAGAAATCAGTGACTTACAATCCCTTAGAGCAGTAAGAGGATAAGGCTTATGATTGTTTCACTGTTTCCCGGTCTCAGGGCACAGGTTTGGATGGCTTTACATCATGATATCTATTCCCACCTGTGGTGAACAAACTGGCAATGAGTTAAAATTACAACCCCTTAATCCTACCCAGCACTGGTCATGCTGGAGACCTTGGGAATGCCCAACTCCAATCCAGGGGTCCCAGGAGGTCAACCGGCCTTAATCTGCTTCAGGATATGGTCCTCAAAAGGTTGTCACACCTCAACCTGCTTGGGGATCTGCCAGTCCAGGGGTCCCAGGAAGTCGTCACGCCTCAACCTGCCCAGGGATTTGATCTCCAGGAGGCTGTCACGCCTCAGCCTGCCTGAGGAGCTGCACCCTGACCCAGGGATGCCTGGCTCTCAGGTTGCAACAGTACTGGGTAGGATAAGTTTCAGAAAGATTCATCCCTAAGGAAGTCCACCCATGGAAATTGAAGGAAACCTATTAGTTTCTTCTTTTTCTTTTCTTCCCAGTCATGACTGTCTTTCAGATGGGAAATAACCAATCCGCTTCTCAGCAGATGCCCTTGAGATGAATCCTTGATAACTGGAAGCCATTCAATCCTCTAACTCTAAAGAGAAGTTGCTTAAAATTCTTTTGTGCCACTGCATGGCCACAGTATCCTTTGGGGAACAAGGAACACTGGCCTGAGGATGGAAGTTTAAATTACAATATCATCCTGCAGTTAGAATTACTCTGTAAAAGACAAGGGAAATGGACAGAGATACCTTATGTCCAAATTTTCTTCCAACTAAGAGATATGAAGGAACTCTTTGTTAAGTATGGGATTGTTGTATGCCCTAAAAGTGAGCCTACTAGGCATATGGTGTTAGGCACAGGCAGCCAAGAGAAGGAACCCCTATGAAGGCCCACCTCCCATGCCCCCAAAGAGACTGGAGCCTCCCACAGCTCCCAAGTTGCCTGGTATTACCTCCTTGTATCCAAGTGCCCCCCGCCCCCCAATATCCGGGAGCACTCCCTCCACAAAAGCCAACTTGAGTATGTTCCTTAGTTGAAACTGGAGGAGAATTTGGACCAACCCGGGCCCATGAGCCCTTCTCCCTCTTAGGACTAAGACAGATCAAACAAGTCCCGGGAAGCTATACAGATGACCCAGGCAAATATATAGATACATTCCAACATATTACCTTGGCCTTTGACTTGACGTGGAAGGACATCATGGTTATATTTAGTCAAACTTTACTGGACCCTGAGCATACTAGGATCTTAAAGGAACCCCGGAGGTAAGCAACGGGGCTTCACATGTCAAGTGATAAATACCCAGTAGGGGAAACTGCAGTTTAGGATCCTCAGATCCTAATTGGAATTATAATGGCCTTGAGCACATCTGGGAAAGGGATCATTTTCTAATCTGCGTGAAGGCAGGACTGAAAGCAGCCCAGCAAAAAGTAATCAGCTATGCCCAGGTCTCAGCAATAACTGAGGAGCCCAATGAGAACCCTATTGCCTTTCTGAAAAGGCTAAAAGAGGCCTTCCAAAAGTTTACCAATCTGGATTTAGACCCTTATGAGGGACAGGTGATTTTAAAGGGCAAATGCCTGTCCCAGTGTGCATCAGATATCAGAATAAAAGTACAGCAGCTACAGCAGCAGGACCCTGCTGCCTCTTTAGATGATACAGTCCAGACAGCCACCAATATCTTTTATAACAGAAAATAGGAGAGGGAGGCCAAGGCCCAGGAGAGGGAGAGAAGGAAAGAGACAAGGCATGCCCAGATGCTGGCCACCCTCCAGGGAAGCCCTATGGCAAACCACGAGATCTTAAAGTACAAGGCATGAGGCAAATGTCTGATCTGTAGACAGGCAGGGCACTGGGCCAAAGAGTGTCCAAACCTTGACAAGTCTCCTAAAACAGCTTGCTACAAATGCCATCAACTGGGACATTGGGTGGCACTCTGCCCTCAGGACCCAAGAGCCTCAAGGTCAAGCGCCAAGCCTTCCCTCACGATGATTCAACAGGACTGAAGTGGCCCTCTCCAGCCAGCCCACCTGTCACAGATAACCATCACAGGGCTGGAGCCAAGGGTGCACCTGGACGTGGCAGGTAGGTCCGAGAATTTCTTGGTTGACACAGGGGCTACCTCCTCTGTCCTGACCACCTACTCTGGAGCCTTCTCCTCCCAAACCTGTACCATTTTGGGTGCTACAGGAAAAACAATTACAAAAAGATTCACCTGAGCACTTTGTTGCTTGGGTGGACAAATATTGTCCCACCAGTTTCTAGTGGTCCCTGACTGTTCTCCCTTATTGGGAAGAAATCTCTCCCTGCCTTCGGAACCTTACAGCTATTGCATTCCTGATAGAAGATGTTTTAAAACTCTCTTTTGACGGCAAACTATTTTTACTAGCCACCAAGTGAAACAACTCCTAAATGAGAGAGGCCATTTGTGGATGTCTGATCAAAGAATCCTCACATATCAAGTAGTGCTGATGGTAAAATCCAGGCCTGACAAATCCCCTTGTGATGTTCTTAACCCAACCACCCTCCTGCCTACCCCTGAGGGCTCTCTCCCCTTTCATTCTTGCATAGAAACCTTGGATCACTGGACAAAACCCCCAGAAGGATTGTCAGAAGATCCTCTGACCAATCCTGAGGAAATGTGATACACTGATGGGAGCAGCTTTGTCTTGGATGGAAAAAGAAGAGCCAGATACGCAATAGTCTCCAATTTTGAGACCATATAGGCTAAGCCTCTGCCACCAGCTACTTCAGCCCAATTAGCTGAGCTCGTAGCCCTGACTTGAGCTTTAGAACTGGGACAAGGAAAAATAGTAGTCATTTACACTGACTCCAAGTACGCCTTTCTGGTGCCACATGCACACGCTGCTATTTGGAAAGGAAGAGGCCACTTGACCACCTGAGGGTCCCCAATCAAATCTGGTGATCAAATCCTTAGACTCTTGAAGGCAGTCCACCTGCCCACTGAGGTTTCAGTCTCCCACTGTACTCCCACTCCCAAAGTACACCAAAAAGGGAGCACAGAAGTGGCACAAGGGAGCCAAGCAGCTGATCAGGCAGCTAAGAGAGCAGCATTACAGAACAATGACCTAATATGGGTTGCCACCCATCAGTTCCACAGACTAATTTGCCAGAAACTCCTTCATATACTGAAGGTGAGATTCTTAAAGCTAAGAGTAAGTGTTTTCAAGAAGATCGTATGGGGTGGTTCCAAAAGGAGGGACTCCCTTTTCTGCCTGGAACCCTCCAATGGAAGTTGGTTAACTCTTTACATGCCACCACTCATTTAGGGAAAAATGCCCTCCAAAGATTACTGGAAAGGTTCTTCAGAGGAATAGCCCTCCAAAGGACTATAAGGCAAATGGTCTCCTCTTGGCCCACCTGCTAATTAAACAATCCCCAAGCAGCTCAAAGAACCCAGCTGGCCCAGCCTGTCCAATGACCTGGGGCCTACCCAGAAGAGGACTGGCAGATGGACTTCACCTAGATGCCAATTTCTCAAGGGTATAAATACCTATTAGTCATGATAGATACATTCACAGGATGGATTGAAGGCCTTCCCACCTGGACTGAGAAGGCTGAGGAGGTGGTAAAAAAACTGCTCCATGAAATCATTCCACAATTTGGACTGCCCAGGTCATTACAAAGTGACAATGGGACATCATTTACTTCTAAGGTCACCCAAGGGGTCTCTAAAGCATTGGTCATTACTTACTATCTCCATTGTGCCTGGAGGCCTCAGTCTTCAGGAAAAGTAGAAAGAGCCAACCAATTCTTAAAATCAGCGATAAAAAAGATAACCCAGGAGACCTCCCTGGGATAGAAAGAGGCTTTACCAATAGCTCTCCTCTGCACCCGTACTGCCCCTAAGGAACAGGTTGGTGTTAGTCCTTATGAGATGTTATATGGGAGACCTTATGTTTATGTCAATGAACTCCTCCTAGAGCCAGAGGCTCAGACCCTCCAGTCCTATACCATGGCCATTGGGCAATTCCAACAGGATATACACTTGTGGGGTGTGAACCAGGACCCAAAAGATTCTAAGGAGTCACCACTATATGCTCCGGGGACTCTAGTCCTAATTAAAGTCTGGAAAGATGGGTCCCCAAAGGCTCAACTCCAGCCCACATGGGAGGGCCCCTACCCTGGAATACTTCCTACCCCCACAGCAGTCAAGGCACCAGGACACGACTCCTGGATTCACTACTCACGAGTCAGGCCATGGAGGAAAACAGAAGAGGACACTCAGTACACCTGTGAGCCCCTGGGAGACCTCAGATACCTACTCAGAACTACAAATGAGTGCCATTCTAATGAACACCCCCAAAATCTGGTTTCTGGGGATAAGATTTCTCAGGACTGCTCTAAAGAGCCAACACAGCTTTGCAGAAGTTGTCCTCCAAAACAGACAGGAGACAGATCTTCTGATCCCTGAACAGGGAGGGACTTGCGCCATCCTGTCTATGGGAATCTGGAGTTGGCTAATGCACCTACTAGTCCTTATTATGCCATACTGATGCTGCTTATGATTGTTCCATGTATTATCAGTTGTCTAAGCTGTTTTGTTTCTGCCCAGGTCGACAAGCTACAACATGCAGTGCCAGTTCAACAAGGATATATAAAACTACAGCTGACCAAGGAAAATATCACTCACCCTTAGATGGACACCACTATAAGGACTCTGAGGCTGAGACTAGCAAGAGGGGGAGGCTCAAAACCGCTCACCATCCCAGTTCAGCAGGAAGCAGCCGGAAAGACCTTGACGCCCCTATTCCCAAAGAATTGGGCCTCCCATCTCTTGAATGGGGGAATGTTAGGTAGGTAGAATAGGAAAAAGGAGTCCAGAATGACGTGGCTAAAAGACAAGGAAGGGAAAAGCCCATGAAACTAAAACAAAGGAAGGTCCGAGGACCAGAGTGAGGACCTCAGGCAGAACAAACAGCATTCCTGGCTAGCCCAATTTACATAGGGCAGGCCCAGGGAGAAGAAAAGACATATAAAAAGAGGAGCCAAAGGGCTTGGAGTCTCTTTCCTCTTCTCTCTCTATTTCTCTCTCTCCCGTGCACTCTCTCTCTCTCTCCTCTTCGCACCTTTTGGGTCAGCATGCCCTCACGCCTCAAGGATATAGTCTCCTTTATTTTCTAAATAAAACTGATCTGGCCAAGAACTATAACATGGACTGTCCAAGAGTGGTGATGTGCCAAGGGCTTTAACATTTGTCACTCCAAATTTTTGTTGAGATAAGACAGAACCGAGCAGATTACATTGCCCTGACAGAATCATTTAATAAGCTATTGCTACATGACATAAGAACCTATCACTAAGATTCAGAATGCCCAAGTTCAATCAGTGATGCACTATTCGTGAATGTCACAATGCCTGATGAATCCTGATTTCTTTATCTTCTTCCTCATCCACTCTTCTTCCCAGTACTTCAAGCTGATGGTACAATGGGCAACTGTCCATTGTCTGTGGAACACTGTGCATATGATATAGACCTACACCCAAGCCACCTGGAGTTACAGTTTTCTTTGTAGCCAAAGACATTATTTTGCCAACAAAGGTCCATCTAGTCAAAGATATGGTTTTTCCACTAATCATATATGGATGGATGTGAGAGTTGGACTCTAAAGAAAACCGAGCACTGAAGAATTGATGCTTTTGAACTGTGGTGTTGGAGAAGACTCTTGAGAGGCCCTTGGACTTCAAGGAGATCCAACGAGTCCATACTAAAGAAAATCAGTCCTGAATGTTCATTGGAAGGACTGATGTTGAAGCTGAAACTCCAATACTTTGGCCACCTGATGCAAAGAACTGACTCATTTGAAAAGACCCTGATCCTGGGAAAGGTTGAAGACTGAAGGAGAAGGGGATGGCAGAGGATAAGATGGTTGGATGGCATCACTGACTCAATGGACATGAGTTTGAGTAAACTCTGGGAGTTGGTGATGGACAGGGAGGCCTGGCATGTCACAGTCCATGGAGTTGCAAAGAGTCAGACATGACTGAGTGACTGAATTGAACTGAACTGAGACATAGAATAAGATGAGACATACTTGTGGAGGGCCAACTTGGTGAAGGATCTACTGAAGAAGAGACTTAACTGATGGCTTTCAAATTATATCTAGTAGAGTTCCTAAGACAGCCTTCATCCAATGAAAGGAATTCAAGAAATAATTGGGTTGGCTTCCTTGACCTTGATAGAGACAATTCTGAAGCATATTCTTCACTGACAGCCCAAGTTCCCTCTTAGATTATGCTCCAGGTGTCCACAATAGTAACCTACTTGATAACATACTCTATCAGCTTTCTTCCTTTCTTAGGCTCATTTCTCCTCTCCCCATCAATCTCTTCTGTTATTTCCTCCCAAATAAACTACTTTTATTGAAATAAAGAAGAACTTTATTAACATAAAAACATAAAGAGCACAGATTCACTTCAGAGACATAGTCTACCTGTTCACTGATTTCATCATCTATAGATTGGGTGTCATGATGATTTAACTCTACTATATTTACAACTTGCAGATAATCTGTTTGGGTTAATAGACATTTCTTATCTAAAATGTCCAATGGCATATTTGGTCTATACCAAATGGTTTTGGAGGACCAAATGGTCATGCAAATATAAAAACATTTTACCATGGACCAAATGTCTTAGGGAGTTTCTGTGGCAGCTCAGGGGTGAAGAATCCACCTGCCAATGCAGGAGACACAGGTTTGATCCCTGGGTCGGGAAGATTCCCTGGAGACAGAAATGACAACTCACTGCAGTATTCTTGCCAGGATTATCCCAAGGCCAGAGGAGCCTGGGTGGCTACAGTCCATAAGGATGCAAAAGAGTCATATATGACTTAATGGGCAAACGAAAACAACAACAACAAAGATATCTTATAGACATTTTGGACAAGACCAAATGTCCTGAAAGGATCTGCTTGTCCTGCATTTTTTTAGTTTAAATCTTTTCTTATTTAATGCCCCAGCCCAAATTTAAGTCAGAAATATACAATAACCACCATAGTTTTATCAGTTTCAGAAATTGCCTAAAGCATGATAGAGATATTGATAAGTGGACAAAAGACCTACTTTGGGGTTCTTTAGCTGCTTAAGCACTAAATCATCCCCTCCGGTAAGGATGGGGAAATTTCATGCTGAAGGTTGCTGCAGAATTCTCATTAACTAATTCCCTAAAGAAGCTTTGCTTCACCTCTGGCAGACCTTTTCTCCCCAGCACATGAGAGATGGGCTACTGACAGGAATGAGAGTGCAACCCACGTAATTAAATGAAAGAGAGGTTCATAGGAATTATGTGAAGAGAAAGAATCAGCAATCTTCATTCCCTAGTTTAATTAGCTAATGAATGCCTGGACAGGCACCGAGCCACTTTATTGATGCATAATTCCATTCCAACCACTCTGTGTGAATACAGAATCATAGATTATCGGAACGTGCACTTACTTTGAATGCTAAACTTGACACTGAAGGCTCTCCCTGACCTAGTCTAGCCTGCCTCAACCTATCCCTATAGGTTCCTTGCTGACTACATTTCCATATACCCTTCATATGCCAATACACTGTGTTTTAGACCAAATACTTTACAAAAGAAAACTTGTGGCAAAATTACATGCTGATGTTTTATTGGAGGGTACTGAAGAGTGACAGAATATACTGCTTTAAAATATGCCACTTTGACATAAAGGATTACTTTGATCTAAAGACACTTGAAAATTAAAAGCAAGTGAAAGATAGATACTGTGCCCTCCTCTTTTTCTTCCTAAAAGCAGGAAATAAACCCCCCATATGCCCTCCTCATACCAAGAGGACAGTAACATTCTTATCTGAGAGAAAACTATAAAAATAAACCTTGTTAAACTAACAATTATCTTGCTGGTCACTTTTATACTCAATTAACTACCCTAGCTCTAGCCCCTCAATCTTGCCTCATTCTCGAGCAAGAGTAGATTTACCACTCTTCGTCCAATTCAGAATAAACATGCATTCAAATCTAACAGCTTCATTGAGTCTTCAGTTACTTTTGAGGGCTCTCTAGCCTGTAAAACACATATTAAATTCATTGTTATATATTTCTCCGTTAATCTGTCTATGTCAATTTAATTCTGAGTCCTAGCCAAAAACCCTAAGAGGCTTAGTGGTACCATTTTGCCTCCCAAATGGTACAAAAAGGGAAAGTAAGGTATGGAAAGAGGGAAACCAAATACAGAGTGATGTTCTGCTGTGCTGGCCACAGCCTCCCAGGACTCACCTGAGTCCAGCCGGATGAATCTGGACTGAGTTCAAGGAAGCACTTCACCTCAAAAGAGTCCATGATGGATCCTAAGGGCGAAAGTGAAAGTGTTAGTTGCTCAGTTGTATCCGAATCTTGGCGACCCCATGGAGTAGTCTGCCAGGCTCCTCTGTCCATGGAATTCTCCAGGAAAGCATACTGGAGTGAGTAGCCATTCTCTTCTCCAGGGGATCTTCCTGATCCAGGGATCGAACCCAGGTGTCCCGCTTTGCATAAGAAGGCCAAGGGATACATCTTTCAGATATTTTAGATATTTGATGGTGGTTCAAATCTCTTCAATTCTTTTGGAATGTGATATTGTTTCTTACTTATTAGTTTGCTGGTAATGCTATAGGAAATTGATTTAAAATTTTTTATTCTCTAATTGTTGCTAGTATACAAAAATACAATTGATTTTTTGTGTGTTGAACTTGTACTCTATGTCTTTGTTAGATGTATTACTTTTGATAGTTGCTTTGCTTCTAGTTTCTATTTAAATGACCATGTCAAATATAACTAGAGGCGATTTCTTTTCCAATCTTAAGTGGACTTTATTTTCTATCCTTACTGCACTGTGGAATGTTGCACAGTAAAATATTGACTAAAAATAAGGAGAATTTATATCCTTTCACTATTCCCAGCTTAGGAGCAACAGTGCAATATTTCACAAAACTCTGTTTTTTCTTATTTTTCATAAATACCTTTTACAATATTGAAGAGGCTTCTTCCTATTCCTGGCTTGGTAAGAGTCTCTTCTCTTAAAAGTATGAACTAGTTTTCCATTTTCTCAAGATTATTTTTGATACTTTATATTGAGATGATCAAGATGTTGAGTTACAATGACTGATTTTTGAATATTAAGTCAATTTTACATTTCTAGAAGTAACCACAACTGGTGTCTATGTGTTTTTCCTTTTGCATATTTCTACTGACCTACTAACATTTTGTTGAGAACTTTTGCATCTATCTTCATCAGGATTATTGGTCTATATTACTCTCTTCACATAATATCTTTGTCAGGTTTTGTATTTTCCACCTCCTGATTTATTCAAGTCTTTTCACACTTCAACCTCATAGTACTTTAATTTCATTTTTCCATCTATTACTTCATGCTTTTTTTTATCATGAATCTTATTTTTAAATACTTTATAAACACTACCTATAATGAACTGTTTGCTTTAAGCAATGAGTTGTCTTTTAGGGAAATAAAGGAAAAAAGAAAAGAAACTAGTCTTCCCTCAGCCTCTTGAACTCTTTTAGTATTACTTATAGTGTAGATATGATGGCTACATATTTTTCTGAGCTTTCATCTTTCATAAATTACCTTTATTTTATTTTTGAAGGCCATTTTGTAACATATTGAATATTCATTTGATAGGTATTTATTGTTGTTTTTACTTCACAGTTGTAATTTTTATTTTCTGACCTGTATTGTTTCTGGTTAGAAGTCAATCATCATTTACATATCTTTTCCCTTGTATATACTGGATTAGTCAAAAACTTCTTTCAGGTTTTTCCATACAATGTTATGGAAAAACCCAAACCAACTTTTTGCCCAGCCCAATAATATGTCATTTTTCTTTGGATGTTTTGAAGATTTTCTGTTCCTCTGTGGTTGTCACCCATTTTGACTAAAGTGGTCAAAGTGCTTTTTCTTTGTATTTCTCCTCCTTGGGTTTTCCTGAGCTTCATGGACCTGTATACTGATGCTTTGAAATAAAATCTGGGAAATTTTCAACCATTATTTTCTCAAGTACTTTTTTTTTTTTTTTGGCCTCATTATCTTTCTCTCTTATCTTGGGTCCTTTTGCCCCTGTGTTATAAACAGTATGGCATTATTCCACTGGTAATAAGGGCTTTTTAAAATAAAGAAATCTGTTTTCTCTCTTTTTCTGATTAAATAATTTCTATTCATCTGTTCTCAAGTTCACTGAGTCTGTATCTGCCATATTCAATATATCATTAAGTCCATCATTGATTTTTTTTGTCACTTTAGAAATTGTAATTTTTGTTTCTAGGATTTCCATTTATGTTTTTGGTTTTTATCTGCTAAAATTCTATATTCATTCACTGGTTTTTTTTTTTTTTGTATAATTTTGATTTCACTACTGAGTTTCTGGGCTTTCCCGGTGGCTTAGTGGTAAAGAATCTGCCTGCTAATGCAGGAGATGCAGGTTTGATCCCTGAGTTGGGAAGATGGCCTGCAGAAGGAAATGGCAACCCAGGCCAGTATTCTTGACTGGGAAATCCCATGGACAGAGGAGCCTGGTAGGCTACAGTTCATGAGGTTGCAGAAGAGTCGGTCATGACTTAGTGACTGAACAACTGAGAGTTTCTAGTTATTTATTCATTATGACCACATATTTTGCTTTAAGTCCTTAAAAATATTTCTAGTAACTGCTAAAAATAGTTCATTTATGTCCTTGACTGCTAAATTCAACATCTGTGTCATCTTGGTGTTTGTTTCCTCTGATTGCCTTTTTCTGGATTATTCATCATGTTTTCCTACTCTCTTACCTGTCTAGTAATTTTAGGTGGGAAAACTTTTCTTTCCTCTTGAATATTTTGAATGATACATTATAAAGAATCTGGGTTAAATTAACTTTTTTTTTTTAATGACTGTAGAGTTTTGTTTCAGCAGGAAATTATATGCTAGAAGTTCTTTCTGTCAAAGCTTGGTTTTAGGGCGTGTTAGGTTAGATTAGCTACAGAATATTCTTTACAAGTAAGCTATCCATATAATTTACGGCCTCTTTGGTAGCTTACCTGAATACCGCATATGTTAACGAGAGCTCTCCGCTCTCAGGGAATCTTTAATATTTTCCTGCATCTGGTGCCCTCTAGAATGGCCATTCCATCCTCTATTTTGTGGATGCTGCTTTCTGTTAGGCCTCATAGGGTTTGTTTCACCAGACAGATATGCAATGCCAGCTTTGACCAAGGACTTGGGAACTCCTACATGGAGTTCCCTGCCCCACAAGTTCTAATTGTGTCAGAAGCACTGACCTCTATTTTATGAATCCCAAGGGAGAGTCCTGGGACTCCATTCCCTTTATAAAAGTTAGAAAATTGTATGTACCAAACTAAAAAGTTAATAAGAGCATGGGAGCTCACTCATGTATTTGTCTTCTCCCAGGGATCATATTGCCTAAAGCCCAGGACTTTAAAATATTTGCCACATATGTTTTCTCCAACATTATACTTGTTTATGGAGGGAGGACATGCTTGGAACTATTGACTCTATCCGAGCAAGAAGTGCAAGTCTAAATAGGCTTTTAAACTTTGAATGATGAAATACATAATATTTTATACGTAAAGAAAAAAAATGGAAAATATCACCACACCCAGACCAAAGTCAGTATTTTTCCATACTTGACTCAAATATGTGGCTTTGTCTCAAAGAATCAAAATTTTACAGATATAATTGAAATACACTCTTTTGATTATTTACTGCTGTATATACCACTCTGGGCTTCTCTAATGGCTCAGTGGTAAAGAATCCATGTGCAATGCAGGAGATGCAGGAGACTCATGTTCGATCCCTAGGTTGAGAAGATCCCATGGAGGAGGACATGGCAATCCACTCCAGTATTGCCTGAAAAATCCCATGGACACAGGAGCTTGACAGGCTATAGTCAGTGGTGTTGCAAAGAGTCAGATACAACTGAAGCAACTGAGCACAATATACCATTCTACAACTTCTTAATTTTAAACAATAATATTCATTTTTTTATTTGATACTCAGCAAATTGGGGGCTTCCCTGGTGGCTCAGACAGTAAAGAATCTGCCTGCAATGCAGGAGATGAAGTTTGGATCCCCGGGTCATGTAGATCCTTTGGAGAAGGAAATGGCAGCCCACTCCAGTATTCTTGCCTGGGAAATCCTATGGACAGAGGAGCCTGGTGGGCTACAGTCCATGGGGTCACAAAGAGTCAGACACGACTGAGCAACTATCACTTTCGCTTTTTGACAAATTGCTCCAGATCAGTGAAGACAGTTTATCTCTGTCCCACATGATTTTATCTGGAATGTCTCATCTGGATTTTGAAGACTCATTTTCAAAATGCTTGACAGTCCTCTTGGTGTTAGCTGGCAATTGGGAGCTCCACCAGGAGTTCAGGCTTGGAATCTTTGTTCCCCTACAGAGACCCTCTCCACATGGCTAGATGAGCTTTTCACAGCATGGAGATGTTAGGATAGTCATATTTCTTATAAGGCAACTTACTTCTCTCAGAGCATCAAAGCAGAAATTGTCTAGTCTTAATGCCAGGGCTTTCAAGTCTCAGGATGTTACTTCTGCTGCATTTTACTGGTCAATGTAGTCACAGATTCAGCCCAGATTCAGTGGGAGGAGAATTAGACTCCATGTGTCGATGAAGGTCTATAATGTCATTATGTAAGAGGGTGTGTATGATAGGAACCAAGATTGTGGTCATTTTTGCAAATATAATCTACAACTCAAACAATCTTCTGCATTCCTTATTCCTTCCCCTCCTCCTTTACTCAGAGGTAGCCACTGTAATCAATGTTTAAATTTCTTATTCATATTTTTATACTTTTAGTAAAGCTCTCTCTAGCACTGAATACCTTTCATACTTCAAGCATTCTTTACATAAAGCCAAACAAAATATTGAAGAAATTTCACAAATATATAACATGACAAAAATTCTTTAGATGTATTTATCCAAGAATCTTCTAAGGCCATTGCAGTGCTAACAACTTGAGTTACACAAGTTTATCCTGTTTCCTTCTCTCAATTTGAATTTATAGTCTTGCCCTTTTAGTTATAGGTATCATGAGGAAAATAACATGGAGAAAGAAGATTCCTAAATTATGGGTCTCCTGCAGAAAAACTGAGTATGCAGTTCATTTTTAAGAGTGCATTTCAATCTTTTCTAGGTTGAAGATCTTTTAATTTAGACTTTCCTTCATTCATAATTGTTTGCAGTTACTTTTGGTTGAAAAATATGTGTATCCACAGCAAGTTATGCTGATCTTAGTAATATTTGTAAAAACTTTTATAGATGCATCACAAATGTACCTGAGTTTATTAAAAAATGGAATTATGTTTTATGAGAGATTTATTATTTGTACAATTTGCAGATCATTTCATATCTATATATGTGTATGTATATACATATATATATATATATATATATATCTTAGTGGAACTAATGATAGTAACTCCATCACACAAGATATTTTTCCCCCAGAGGCTAGGAATTTTTTACCATAGCTCACACTGCTGTATCTTGCTTTAGCTCTGTCTTAGGTCATGATCCTCCTCCTTGCACGGGTCAGAACCTGCGCCAGTGTACCTAACACCCCTGGATGTGAAGCCTGCTGACATCTTACCCTAGTTGCTGCCAAGTCTCTTGGATGAGAATCCCTTGCTCTGGCTCTCCACCTAGACTTTCTTTATTGTTGTGTCTTGTCTGCGCTCTTGTGGCAGCCATGAAAAATCTCCCAAATGACAGCGGTATCCATACTTATTTTTATGGTCCTTATTTTTTTACTTAAGAAATGTATTTGTATGTAAGAAATAAATGCCTCATAAGCAAAAGTCATACTTCAGGACATGGTTATAAATAAGTTAAAGTTTCTTCTTGGCAAAATTAGAGTTCAGTCTTTTTAACCCAGTTGTTTCTCTAAATCTGTTCAATGATGGCTACAATCTAGTAAGGTCTAGATTTTTTTTCCTTAAAACTCATTTTTTAAAAGAAAATATTAAGAAATTTACTTTAAAAATATTGTTTGATCAGCATTTTAATACTTCTTTACCAAATACTTTATTCAACAATGTATTCAATACATGTTTCATGAGCAGTTATTATGTGCCAACACTATTCTATGTACTTAAGATGCAGTAATAATTCACGTAGCAAAGATCCAATCCTCTCACTCAACTAGACAGAGGTATTGAATAAACGTATAAACCTGTAATATATGCAAGAATAACTGATGTGGAGAGGAAAAAAAAGAGTGGACAGATACGGAATGACAGATAAGGTCAGGAATATCTCCTTGATAAGGTGGCAAATGAAATTAGGGGAGCACATCATGAAATTGTTTGGCACGAGGTTGTGTAGAGTGAAGGCTTTTTAGGAAGAGGGACCAGTTAAGTCAAAGGTACTGATGCAAGAATATGCACGGCCTAGGAGGAAGAGGGTGTCAGAGTGAGAGAAGGCCTCTTCCTTTCCTACAGGAGGAAGGAAATGAGATCAGAGTAGTAAGGGTGATTCCAGTAGATTATGGTATGCACTTTGGATTATATTCTAAAGAAGATGGAATGCCACAGAGATTCAAGTGCAAAGGAGTGACATTCTTTGACTCATATTTGAAAATGGAGGTGATTCTGCAGATATAGAGAAAAAACTAGTGGTTACCAGTGGGGAGGGGAAGGGAAAGAGAGAGGAGCACCACAGAGATGGGAAATTAAGAGCTATAAACTATAAAGTATAAAATAAACCACAGGATATATGGTACCACATAGGAAATGTAGCCAGTATTTTATAACAACTATAAATGAAGTATAACCCTTAAAACTGTGAATCACTCTATTACACATCTGTAATGTATAATATCATATATAAACTATAACTCATTAAAAACTCAGAAAGCAGAGAAAAGAGATAAAAAGAAAGGCATTTCTTTGTGTGTTTCACGTGACTGAGTCACTATATCCGTCCTCACCTGAAATCCGTCCAGAGATGTTCAGTTACAGGAGCCAACAAGCTCCCCTCTCTCGTGCACATCAGTATGGGCTGTGTTTTCTGTTACTTGCCACCAGGCACCTCCTGCCTGCTAGGAGCAGCTTTCCATGTACATGCTGTTCACGGTTCTCAGGCAGAATGCTCTCACCACCTGGCATCTCAGAACACAGCAACGAGTCACCCCAGAAAATCTGCAACCCATCTGAGGCTTAAAGGTTTGGAGAGTTACATCATGTTTTAAGAAAGGAAAAACCACCTACGGAGGGTACACTGTCCAAAATCCTGGAGGAATGGATCCCAGGAACTGTTAGAGCTGAGAACATCACCTGGCATCAGCTGATCTCAGCTGCTCCCCAAGCAGTGAGGGCTGGGCGTCCTTCCTGAAACAGAGGGTCTTGGGCAAATTTGCTTTTGGATACTAATGTGTTTATGATCATATCCACCAGTTGCCGGAAATGTAGGGTGGGAACTGATTCTGAACGCACAGTCTCTGTGAATACCAGCATCCTGCTTCAATATTTGTTTCTGAAAACCTTTTACCAGTTTGTGCTCCTTTCAGGACAGTTCGGGTTCATGATGAACAGGACTACTTGGACTTCCTCTCTTCTCGCTTCCCTAGGGCTGGTGAATCCCAAGGGTCCCAGGGCTGAGTTCAGCTGGCAGGTATGGGCCTTACATTCCAGTCCCAGTAAATCCTCTGCTAGGCACTTCAGATCTTTTAGGATTGTCATAGGATGAGCTTCCCATAGCCTGTTCTCCCCAGTTGTCTTGTCATTAGTTTGAAAGGAATTCTAGTCTATTGACCCTAAGCATCAATAGCCTGCTGCCAGACTGTTGGGATCTGCATTTTAGATCCCCACCAAGGACTGTGCAAATGACCTTAATTCTCCCTGCTTTAGCTTCCCCCTCTGTAAAATGGAAATAATAAAACCAAACAAACACATATACACAATTTTTTAAATTTATATTTCAATGGGAGTGTGGCTGTGGTGCATTTTCAGCAGAGAGTGAATTGGATTCCTGGATTCAATCCATCATCTTTTCTGAAACATCTCCATTCACCTTTTTATTCTTAGTAAATATATTTTGCTGCTGCTGCTGCTGCTAAGTCGCTTTGGTCATGTCCAACTATGTGCAACCCCATAGACAACAGCCCACCAGGCTCCCCCGTCCCTGGAATTCTCCAGGCAAGAATACTGTAGTGGGTTGCTGTTTCCTTCTCCAATGCATGAAAGTGAAAAGTGAAAGTGAAGTCACTCGGTTGTGTCCAAATATATTTTATTGAAGTTTAATTGACTTACTATGTTTCAGGTGCACAGTAAGGTGATTTGGTTATACACATACACATCAATTTTTTTTCAGATTATTTTTTAAAGTAGAAATCTAGCATTCTATTCATACCGAGTCAAACAGGTGGAATGAAAATGTCATAAATTTTTTAGGCAAAAATTCATGTTTTCTAAAATATAAATATTATACATACTTTATATATGCATACACACACACACACACACACACATACATATATATGTGTGTGTTGAAAATTTTTAAAGAGATGGGAATACCAGACCATCTAACCTGTCTCTTGAGAAACCTGTATGCAGGTCAGGAAGCAACAGTTAGAACTGGACATGGAACAACAGACTGGTTCCAAATATAAAAAGGAGTACATGAAGGCTGTATATCGTTACCCTGCTTATTTAACTTATATGCAGAGTACATCATGAGAAACCCTGGGCTGGAAGAAGCACAAGCTGGAATCAAGATTGCCAGGAGAAATATCAATAACCTCAGATATGCAGATGACACCACCGTTATGGCAGAAAGTGAAGAGGAGCTAAAAAGCCTCTTGATGAAAGTGAAAGAGGAGAGTGAAAGAATTGGCTTAAAGCTCAACATTCAGAAAGCTAAGATCATGGCATCCAGTCCCATCACTTCATGGCAAATAGATGGGGAAACAATGTCAGACTTTATTTTTCAGGGCTCCAAAATCACTGTAGATGGTGATTGCAGCCATGAAATTAAAAGACGCTTACTCCTTGGAAGGAAAGTCATGACCAAACTATAAAGCATATTAAAAAGCAGAGACATTACTCTGTCAACAAAGGTCCATCTAGTCAAGGCTATGCTTTTTCTAGTGGTCATATATGGATGTGAGAGTTGGACTATAAAGAGAGTTGAGCGCCGAAGAATTGATGCTTTGGAACCGTGGTGTTGGAGAAGACTCTTGAGAGTCCCTTGGACTGCAAGGAGATCCAACCAGTCCATCCTAAAGGAGATCAGTCCTGAATATCCACTGAAAGATTGATGCTGAAGCTGAAATTCCAATACTTTAGCCATCTGATGTGAAGAACTGACTTATTTGAAAAGACCTTGATCCTGGGAAAGATTGAGGGCAGGGGGAAAAGAATGACAGAGGATGACATGGTTGGATGGCATCACTGAGTGAAACGACATGAGTTTGGGTGAACTCCAGGAGTTGGTGATGAGCAGGGAGGCTGGACGTGCTGTGGTTCATGGGGTTGCAAAGAGTTGGACATGACTGAGCAACTGAACTGAACTGATAAGTATACAAAAAACTTGGTAATCTGATTACTCTCTCTCAACTCTCCCATTGCTACTTCACTATGAATAACCTGGATTTCAATCAAAAGTTCTCTTTTCCAGTCTGTGTTGCCCTTTTTTTGTCAACATGTTTGACACTACAGCCAATCAAATCTTTAAATGAGTATGAAACTTAGCAGTTGGATATATGAAGGTGGAACTCATGGAGAGTTTGGGTTGAAAATATAAATTCTGGAGTTTGTCAGAATATTAGGTTGAACACATTGTCAATTTTTTTTCAGTCAAAATTGTGCCCTACTGGCAATTTCACTTACCCAAGAGTTAATAATTAAAGCAAAAAGACTGGATTAATAACTAAAAGTAATAAGAATAGTTAGGAAGGAATAGTTTGAGAACTAAAGTGCGGTCTGAAACACTCCAGCATTTGAAAGTCTAGGAAATTGGGAGGAACCCCTAAATGTCACATAGGAGTGTGTGTGTGTATCTGTTTAGTTTTGGTGTACATTCTAGGGGTGGTCAGTTGCCTAACTAGGAATACAAACTGCAGGTGTTATAACCTAGGATTTTACCAGAAGGCCACACTCTAAAGAAAATTGTAATAGGAACATTAAGCTATTTTTAAAAATTTTAGATTAATAACAGAAATTTCTTAGCACAATATAATGGATATTAGAAATCGGTTTAAGTTTGGGGATATTTGAAATATATAGATATGTGAATTGGCTGAAATATTTTAAAGAAATTCCCCACTCTTATTTGGGTAGGGTGTAAGAACCAAGAGAGCCTTTCAGTCTTTAATTTGTACAATGGTGCTCAAGGCATGATTCCAAAATAATGTCTGTGTTTGCACAAATCTTTTATGGACTGTGTAGTTAGAGGCTATAGAAGGATAAGGAATTGAGACTTTATTTAAAGTTTTCAGAGTGAATTTTATGACTTTTTGTACCTAAATGTGTGTATATATGAATTTGGTTTTAGACATACTTTTTTTATAACCTGGTAAAAACAGTTCAGGTGGAGTTGCTAGCTTGTGTGTGTGTGTTCAGTTGCGTCCTACTCTGTGACCCCATGGACCGTAGACTGCCAGGCTCTTCTGTCCACAAGATTTCCCAGGCAAAAATAATTGGTGGGTTGCCATTCCCTTCTCCAGGGGATCTTTCTGACCCAAGGATCGAATCCTCATCTTCCATATCTCCTGCACTGGCAGGCAGATTCTTCACCATTGCGCGACCTGGGAAGTCTATAACTATCTCCAGTAATTGGCAGATACTAGTACCCAGAAGAACCCTGAAAAGTGAGCATACATTGTTTGAATCATTTTTTAACAACATGGCTAGATAAGTAAGGGAGACAAATGAGGTAAATGAAAATACAAAAACTAAAACAAATCCAAAACAAAAAAAAAGTGTTAAGAAGATGAGTTGAATCATGTCTATTACATGGGACTAGTAAGCCAATAAGGTGAAAGCTGAGAATTGACCCCTGGATTTGGCAACATGGAGATCATTGTTAATTCTAATAAAAACAGATATTTTTTGGAGCAATGAGGCTAAAAAGTACGAGTCAAGAAAGATCGAGAGAATAGGAAGTGGAGATCATATGAATAGACGAATATGTTTTATGGTCTTACAGTGATCAGAAGAAATGTAGATGTTATTAAGGAAAACAAAGCAATGACCCTTTGGCATATCTCAACTATATTAATCAGAGTCTGGGCAAAAGAAGGCACACTCAAAATGGTTAAACTGGAAAGAATATAATTAAGTGATTATTTACAATGGTTCGGGTATGGTTAAGGGAACCAGCAACAGTGAAGCCATTACCACTCTAGGCCTTGAAGGGGCACTGTAAAGCAATGGTATTGTGAGAGACTCATGAGAGCTGGAACTATGGGAAAGAGGCTTCTAGACAGGCGTTGTAGTCAGAGAGGCACAGCATGACCGAACTTTTGGCCTAGCTAGCATAAAGGAAAGGCATGTGATACACACCCTAACATTTCTCTCCTCCTTTTTTTTTTTTTTTGATCTTTTGCCAGTGTTGTGCATTGGTCTAACTCAAAAGGAAGCCACAAGCAAGGAGACCTTGGTGATGTTTTCATAAATGTCACCCTCCCAGAGCAGAGCATGACAGAGGAATGAAGACACTGAATTTGGGGGAGGGAAACAGACAATACTGTTATTATAAATATTCTCTCTGACCATGGGAAGTTAAAAAAAAAAAGTCATAGAAGGCAGGCAACTTAAAAATCCACACAAAGCTACCTTTCTAATATTTCTATTTACACAGTTAATTTACTGGGTGTTCTTTCTGCCTAGTAAAGGGTTAGCTAACATTTTCTGAAAATGATCCAATAGTAAATATTTTATAATTTGCGTACAAAGAGGCAAGGTTGAAAATATTATATTTCTATAAGCATTTAAATGTAATCATTTAAACACATAAAAAGCAGCCATTCAAATCCAGTGGGCCAGGGTTTGCCACCCTCTGGCTTAGAAAATCTCAGTTTTTTGCTAATCTTAGTCAATGGCAAGTCCAAATAAACTCTCCTCCATGTGGCCTCTCATACAGTTACTCTTTGAGCTGTTGAGTGACAGAATATCAACTTTTACTAGTTTAAGGTAGTAAAATGTGCTAGCCTAAATTGAGAAGATGCTGGAGGTAAATACCAGAACTCAGAGCAGTGGGAATCTCAGGGACCAGCTGGTTTGCTACCATGGTAACACCAGAACACACCCTCTTCCTCTCTACTGTCTTATCTTTACTTCTGTCTTCAGTTTGGCCTCATTGTCTATTAAGGGGAGTCAACTCTCCTCCCAAGAAACGATGCTTATCTGTCCTTCTTTATGAAATAACTCCAGAGAAGTATTCTGCTTGACTTGTCTTGGCCACACACCCATTCTTAGTTGAATGTATGTAGGTGAGGGAGGAAGCTAGTTGATGGTGGAGAGGTTCCTTGATTGCACAAGCTTGGGAGAGGAGGCCCCTCCCGAAGAGGACTTCCCAAAGGAAGGGAGAATTCTGTTGCCAGGAGATGCTGTCTATTTCGGGGAAATAAAAATGTCACGATTACAGACCAATGTGTGACATGCCAGAAGAGGGAGATGTCTGACGCACGTTGTTATCACCCACAGTCTCTAACATCGCACTCGGGAGACGTTCGTGCATTTTTGATGAATGAATGACTCAGTTCCCTCAATGGTTGTGAACATTCTCTTAACTGGCCTAGCTTCTGAGCAGCTGCTCTTTAGTTCTGTACATTGTAGTAAAGAGTTTTTAGTGCCCAAACATCATCTTTCCTCTAATCCCAGGAGACAAAGAGTGCCCCAGAGAGCCAGGCAACACAGGAAGCATCCTGTGGAAAGAGCCCAAGAATGGGGACTACCCCGGCGACAGTAACGACTGTAGTGGGGGATCCGCGCGGCCCTTTGGCCGAGGCCTTCGGGGCACAAGACCCCCGCCAACCTACGCGACCCTCCCTTGGGAGGGAGGCCGGGCGCGGGGGCGGGGGCCCTAGCCTCGGGCGCGTCCCTCGGCACAAAGGAGACAGCAGGGCGGCGGCCGCAGGAGCAGATCTGCGCTCGCCAGCCACTCGAATTGCGGTTACAGACCTGCAGCTCCCCTCCCCCTCCGCCTCCCCACCGCGGCCCGCCCGTCCGCCCGCCTTTCTGTCTCCTCTCTCCCTCCGTACTGGCCGGCCCGGGTCCATTTCCGGGCTCCGGGTATTTGGTATTGATCGGGGCCGGGGGCGCGGGAGCAGGTGGCTGCGGCGGCGCGGGTCCGTCTCCCGCCGCCTTTGTCGCCAGCCCTTGCCCGGCGGTCCGCCCCGTCCTCCGGGCCCGAGCGCTGCCGGCTGGGCTTTGCGCCGCGTCGGGCGCTGCTGGTGCTGCGCACCGGGCCGTGCTCGGTGCAGGCGGCGGCCGGGAAGCCGGTGGCGAAGTGCAGCCCGGACCCCGGGCCAACATGGCTGAAGTCACCATCGACCAGTCCAAGCTGCCGGGAGTCAAGGAAGGTAGGGGCCGGGCCGTGGAGCGCGCGCCGGACCCCCCCGGCTCCCCGCGCCGGGTCCCTCCCGAGGGAGGGGGCCCTTCCTAGCCTCGGCGGCCCCCGCGGCCTCCGCTTGGCGCCCACCGGGTGCCGGCCCGCCCTGGCCTGGAAGAAATTGAGTCTGGTTCTGCTGTGGGACCTTGGGCAAGTCACCTAAGTTCTGAGCCCCAGTTTTTCTCCCGCGTCGGGAGTTAGGGGGAGAGGCCAACACCTCTCTCCTTAAGTGGTTGTGAAAAGGTTCTCGGGTGCCGTTAGTGAAGGCTCCCAGGGCTGGGTGCCTTCTGACTTATTTCTCTTCTTAAAAATTCAGGCCCAGCCTAGCTGGCCTGAAGGCTAGGAAGTGGGGAGTGGTTGACGTTCCGTTCCTTGTGGAACCTTTGTTTTGAAACTTGACTCTTTCCCTCCTTCTGTCTACGTTTCCTAGCGCTGCGTCTGGCTGGCTGACTTTCCCACCTTCTTCCAGGTTTAAAAGTTTAGTCTGGGCACTGCCCAGCGCGAGCAGCCAGATGGGAAGCTGCTATAAATAAGCATTTTCTCACAAAAAGCAGTAAGCGAGGGAGAGCAGGGGACTCGTGATCTTGATTTTTACTAGCTTCCTATACTGATGTCCAGATGTAAGAGCTTGATTACTGCTGGTCTGGCTTGACTTCTAGCAAGAAGCCCATTGACTTCTTGCCTCTTGTCTTCATCCTAGACTTTTTTTTTTTTTTTTAACTGAGCTCTCGGGTGCTGGATCGCCCTAATCTTCAGTAATTTTGGGCTGTTACTTGTCCCTGGGAAGCATAGAAGTCCGAGCTTGCAGAGATTGTCTTTGTAGTGGATGTCATTTGTTTCACTTGACTCTTGTGGTCTTAGTTGTCCTGGGAAGGTGGAATTGAAAAGGATGTTTGCTTTCTTGGAACTGTGTGTTTCATTGCCAACCTGATTTGACTCATAGGGTCTTCTCGCTGCTAGGGCTGAACCCAGGATCCAAAGAAAGCTTAACTGCTTTAGGCCCCAGAGTTCCAAACACCAGGAGACAGTCGCTGGTTTTGTGTAGAATTTTTAATGCGTTTGGGCCTGTCCTGTTGTTCCTAAAGGATGTTAGAGTTTTTTAGGCCAGAGATTTTTTAGCAAGTGGTGTTTTTCAACCCTCTAGCTCCCATCCTGGTTTTGGTGAATGTTCTCACATTCATATGTAAATGATTTTTTCTTTGCACTGTCAAGTCTGGAGCCTGAGTGGTGGGAAAGGCAAATTTGCACTTTGAAAGTCCTAGTCTTAGAGATTGTCTTCAACCTTTGTGATATGAAGTTGTGTGTGTGTGTGTTTTGGATGTCTGGAGAGAAAAAGTGATCCTTGATATATAATGCTTCTTTGGGGGATGTGAGGAGTAGGATGAGAATTGGAGTTCAGACACAACCTCAATTTGTAAACTAGGGTGGCTCAGCTGGTAAAGAATCTGCCTGCAGTGTGGGAGACCTGGGTTTGATCCCTGAGTTGGGAAGATATGGAGGAGGGCATGGCAACTCACTTCAGTATTCTTGCCTGGAAAATCCCCATGGACCGAGGAGCCTTGTGGGCTACAGTCCACGGGGATGCAAAGAGTCGGGCGCAACTAAGCAGAGCCCACAGCCATGTAGTGCTATGAATTTACCTTGCTCCCTGTACATGTTAGTGACCTGAAACAAACTTGAAACTCACTTTCTTTCTATGTATGCATTTATATTACTCTTAGGTCTTTTGGTTTCTAACCAAGACATGAATGGTTTATTCTAGTATATTCTTTCTCAAGGGTTTCAACAGACACTTTCCATCTATAAATGCGAGATTTTACCATTGCTAAACTCTGGAGTTTAACTCATTTGGAGTGGTTTTCGTTTTCCACAACTTGGTGTGAGGCTGTCCAGTTTATATAATATGGTAAAGTGGTATGGAAATTTATGTGGCTGTTTCATTAAGTTAGAATTACATATATGATTTACTTTGAAGGTCGTCAGAAATTGTTCGGAAGATCATTGTTTTTGTAAGCATCTGATTTTTCTGGTTCAAAGATCATCAAAGGAAATGATACACTGTACTAGGAATGTCCTATTGGCATTGTGGTTTTTGTTCTGGGAAGTATTCACATCTAATAAAGTGTATCTTTCTTATTATAACTCTTGATTATAGTCTGGTTGCTCCCTAATGACTTTTTTTGGACCCTAATTAAAGAAAATAAAGTTGGTAACCATGATTGAGTAAAACATACACAAACATTGAGACTGTTCTTAATACCGAAACTCCAACTCAGTTTGAAAAGGAAGCTTAGTAATAATTTGCTTAATATTCTCGCACAGATTTTTAAACTCCAGTTTTAAAAACTCCCTACTTCTCTCATTAATGTAAACCTTGATATACAATTTCAATTTGGAATCATCGGGCAGATTCCAGTAAGAGACTAAGAAGAACAATGCAGTGGATATCTGCCCCTTCCCACTGCCCTTTTCTTTAGGAAGGGACCGGGTGCCCTGGGACTTTTTTGTGAACATCTCAACAGAGGTCATGGTAGCAGCTGACTTTAGGGAAGGGGAATATTTGAAAACTTTTTTCTTCTAGGTTAAAATCTAACACTTGCTTAGTTTTAAGATAGTCAAAGATACTCATCATTTGGACAGACCTTTGAAAAAATAACTACTGCAGTATTTTTACCTTGGGAAATCTCTCTTAAAATGGGAGATAGAGACGTGTTTGAGTTCATTTGTAGTGAAAAGAATTAAGTCTAAGATGAATTTTAACACACATCATTGTTTCTGGTTTTAAAAGCGTTTTCTTGGAATATCTGCATACTTTTTGTAATGAAAATACTATTGCCATTGTTTAGAAATAATGCTTTATTTCTTCGGAGGTTCTCTGCTACAAAATTTGAAATAATTCTCAATCATTTTTTTTTAATCAGTGGATGTATGTCTTAAATGCATCATGCAATTTGTGAATGCTAGACAAAAGTATTCTCCAATAGAAAAAGGTTCCAACAATATTCCAAAAAATTTTTTTTTTAGTTTAGATCAAAGCTTTTTTTTCCCTTAAAAAAAAAACCTTTCATTAGTTAACAAACTTAGCTTTTTGGTCAGTTTTAGCATCTTTGCTGAATTTTCTTTCTGAAACCACAATTCAGACTCCCCACTTTTTGCTCTCTCCAGTCTGATTCCCATCTCTGTGTGTCTGACTCTTTGTGACCCCCGAGGACTGTAGCCTGCCAGACGCCTCTGTTCATGGGATTTTCCAGGCAAGAATATTGGACTGGATTGCCATTTCATCATCCAGGGGATCTTCCTGTCCCAGGGATCAAACCCATGTCTCCTTTGTCTCTTGCTTTGGCAAGGGGATTCTTTACTGTAGAGACACTGGGGAAGCTGCTCCCATAGCTCTACTTAGTTTTAATTGCTCACTGCTAATCTTGCTCTTTCCCGTATTTAGCAAAGTTTTCACATTATCTTAAGATTTTGATCTGAGAGATGAAGACTGTTCATCAAAGCTATTTCTAGACTCTTAAAGTTTAACTCCTTTGCAGTGTTTTAGTCATTAGCGTTTTCCCACTCTTAAACATTGAACATGTAATATGCAATCTAATCCTCTTATCTACCAGGTCAACCTTTCTTCTTTCCTCTCAGCAGTAAGGGAATTTATTATGTATCATGTGTTTTTACTGCCCTTCAAATGGGAAGTTTCAACATCTCCAAAGTTAGTTTACTCACGATTAGCATCTGATGAGCACCTGTGCACTTGTGGTAGAGACATTTCTTGAAATGAAGGTAGCTGGCTATTCTGAGAGCAGATCCTTTTTCTTTAAAAATCAAAGTTAATACATTTTCAGAAATATGCCTAGAAAGCATTGATTCATTTTAGGTCCAGAACACCATAGTGGCAAGATGAGGGTAAATTAAATTAATGGCGTTAAGTCCAGAACTTTAAGCGGAATGATACAAAATTATGTCTGTTAGAGTAAGTTAATCAAGTAGTCCCAGAGATCTAAAGCATGTGGCATGCCCACAAGACATATAATGTGATGGAGGTCTCTAAGAGGTCCATTTTCTGGCTCTTGGACAAACTCAGTTTCCCTTTTCCTCAAAATTCCATAGGTTTTTTGTTTTTTGAGGGGTAGGGAGTGGTTATTGTTTTTTAAAGGGACCACTGCTAAATCATGACTTAGGTATGTGTCTTGTTTTTCTTTACCTTGATCTGGCTTCAGATCTTTCACATGGCTGGCAAAGATTCAGCAAATATGTGAATGTGTGAATGAATGAATGAGTAAATCATGACTACTAGATGCTCTCTGTTAGTTTAGAAATCCTATCTCTGACATATTTTCCTGTTTCTTCTCAGAGCATAAGCTCTTAGAGGGCAGAGATAATGCCTTTTAACCTTGACATCATGTATCTTAGTGCCACTGTTACATTTATGAAACTGTTTTATAAACAGTTGTATTTTTTCTAGTGTTTTTTTCCATAGATATGTCTTATAAATGGAATCCATGCAAAGTTATGCATAACATAGAAGCAAAAAAAAAAAAAGTCTTTGCATGCCCTTCCTTCTGACTTTGAAGGTAATCATTATTAAAAATAAAATTTTAGTAAAAACATTTTTTAAAATGCTATTTGGTGGTTTGAATATTTTTTTGAGTAATAGGTTTAATTTTTTTTCCCCTGAGGTAAAATGCAAAGCAGTATCACATAATTTGGAAGCTGAAAAGAACCTTAGATACATATTTTTTAGAAATTTATGTGTGTCATCTATTGTGTGAGGGTAGTTTCACAGTAAAAAGTGCCCTGTGGTGTATGGTGTGATCTTGACTGTGTGGAAAGGCAGTCCTGTAGAGTTCAAGGAGTTGTTCAAGGAGTTGTTGTAAAGAACTCTTGAAATTCCACTCAGAATGCCTCTCACATTGCTATATGCAGGTATGTAGTCCCTTCTTAAATAAATCAGTGATTTTTAAAAACTGAAATAACTGCTGTTTGTAAAATAAAGATTATTTTAATAATTCAAGAAATGCCTTTTTTTTTTTTTTGAACTGACAAGTACATCAAAGACAACTTCTCCCTTGTGGGAAACTACTAGAAACCACTGCTCCACCAGATTTTCCAGATGAAAATCTGAGAGCCAGGATGGAGAAGTTAGTGGTAGTAAACCCCTTAGACTTAACATATCTACAAATTGCCACATGGGGCCTAAATTTAGAAAAGTTTAGAACTGAGTATTCCACAGCTCAGTCTTCCCTCCTCTCTCCTTTTTCACCTTCCCCTTCCTTTCCCATCTCCTCCCTTCGCTCTCTTCTTTTGTTCCCTCTCTGTGTTCTTCTCTCTCTTTCCAGTTATTCTGTAGATAAAAAGGAATCACTCCTGATGTATTTCCTTAATGTGTGTGTGTATGCTCAGTCACTTAGTTGTGTCCTTCTCTTTGTGGCCCCATAGACTGTAGCCTGCCAGGCTCCCCTGTCCGTGGAATCTCCCAAGCAAGAATTCTGGAGTGTGTTGCTGTTTTCTTCTTCAGGAAATCTTCCTGACCTAGGAATTGAACCTGCGTCTCTTGTGTCTCCTGTATTGGCAGGTGGATTCTTTACTGCTAGATCCACTGGAGAAAAACAGTGGTATAAAAATAATGAATGGCAAAACATTTTCAGAGCTTTTTCTCAAGTTGTTTTAGGGATAATGTTTGATATCACTGTTAAAAAGTTGACCTAGGTTGTATTTTATTTTCTAATTAAAAGCGCACTTTTTTTTAGGTTTTTGTTTTGATTCAGCAAATGAATTGCTGCATGAACTACAGGAGGTCATATTCCTCCCTCAGTGGTTTTTCCTGCAAAGAAGATGCATTTCCTCTCTGGTACACTCAGCCTGAAGGGGATAATCTTTAGAGGCTTGGATATTTTAAGACGATTAAGCATATTGTGGAAATAAAGCTGTGGGCTGTGATCTTTCCTCAGTTCTTTTCAGAGATGTAGAGTTTTGATTGAGATAAGTGAATTTTTGCCTCAGTAACAAAAAACAGTGTGATACTGCAAAATTAAGTAAACTTTCTTGAAATCCCAGTTTTTTAAGTAAAGGAGTGTATTTTATAATTAACTACCCTGAACTATGGGGGGGGTGGGGAATAAACCTTATCACAGCTATGTTTGCAATTTCAGATGTAGCCACTGGAAGGATTGTTAGATTAATGCTTTTAGCTGATGACCTATTTAAAAGTGTCCTGTGCTTCAAACCTGTAAAATTAGGGTGTCCTAGATCCTAAATAATAACTACAAAGGATAATTGGTCTTATATACCTTGGGGTTATATAGACTGTTTATTCTCAGATGTTTGAATTTAGAAATCAGTACAAGAATTCCTGTATACTGTTGTGCTGTTTGTGTGCTGTGCTTAGTTGATCAGTTGTGTCTGACTCTTTGTGACCCCATGGAGTGTAGCCCACTAGGCTCCTCTGTCCGTGGGTATTCTCCAGGCAAGAATACTGGAATGGGCCCTGCTCTTCTCCAGGGGATCTTTCCAATCCAGGGATCGAACCCAGGTCTCCCTCGTTGCAGGCAGATTCTTTACGAATTGAGCTACCAGGGAAGCCCAGATACAGTTGTGTTGGCTAAAACAGAAGAATTTTTCAGTAAGCTGGTACAGAAAACCCAAATGAACTTTTTGGCCAACCCATTGATTATATTCTTTGCAGCCAAACAGGGAGAAGCTCTGTACAATCAGCAACAACAGACTGGGAGCTGACTGTGTCTCAGATTGTGAACTTATTGCCAAATTATTGCCAGACTTAAATTGAAGAAAGTAGGGAAAACCACTAGACTATTCAGGTAGGACCTAAATCAAATTCCTTATGATTATACAGTGGAAGTGACAAATAGATTCAAGGGATGAGATCTGATAGAGTGCCTGAAGAACTATAGATGGAGGTTCATGACATTGTACAGGAGACAGTGATCAAGACGATCCCCAAGAAAAAGAAATGCAAAAAGGCAAAATGGTTGTCTGAGGAGGCCTTACAAATAGCTGAGAAAAGAAAAGATGTGAAAGGCAAAAGAGAAAAGGAAAGATATACCCATTTGAATGCAGAGTTCCAAACAATAGCAAGGAGAGATAAGAAAGCCTTCCTCAGTGATCAGTGTAAAGATATAGAGGAAAACAATAGAATGGGAAAGACTAGAGATCGCTTCAAGAAAATTAGAGAGTCCAAGGAAACATTTCATGCAAAGATGGGCTCGATAAAGGGCAGAAATGGTATGGACCTAATAGAAGCAGAAGATATTAAGAAGAGGTGGCAAGAATACACAGAAGAACTATACAAAAAAGATCTTCATGACCCAGAAAACCACAATGCTGTGATCACTCACCTAGAGCCAGGTATCATGGAATGCGAAGTCAAGTAGGCCTTAGGAAGCATCACTATGAACAAAGCTAGTGGAGGTGATGGAATTCCAGTTGAGCTATTTCAAATCCTAAAAGATGATGCAGTGAAAGTGCTGCACTCAGTATACCAGCAAATTTGGAAAACTCCACAGTGGACACAGGACTGGAAAAGGTGAGCTTTCATTCCAATCTCAAAGAAAGGCAATGCCAAAGAATGTTCAAACTACTGTACAATTGCACTCATCTCACATGCACTCATAAACTAATGCTCAAAATTCTTCAAGCCAGGCTTTATCAGTATGTGAACTGTGAACTTCCATATGTTCAAGCTGGATTTAGAAAAGACAGAGGAACCGAGATCAAATTGCCAACATCCTTTGGATCATCAGAAAAGCAAGAATTTCAGAAAATCATCTGCTTTATTAACTACGCCAAAGTCTTTGTGTGGATCACAACAAACTCTGGAAAACTCTTCAAGAGATGGGAATACCAGACCACCTGACCTGCCTCTTGAGAAATCTGTATGCAGGTCAAGAAGCAATAGTTAGAACTGGACATGGAACAACAGACTGGTTCCAAATCGGGAAAGGAGTACATCAAGGCTGTATATTGTCACCCTGCTTATTTAACTTAAATGCAGAGTATAACATGTGAAATGCTGGGCTGGATGAAGCACAGGCTGGAATCAAGATGGCCAGGAGAAATATCAGATATGTAGATGACACGACCCTGATGCCAGAAAGTGAAGAAGAACTAAAGAATCTCTTGATCAAAGTGAAAGAGGAGAGTGAACAAGTTGGTTTAAAACTCAACATTCAGAAAGCAAAGATCATTGCATCTGGTCCCTTCACTTCATTGCAAATAGATGGGGAAACAATGGAATCAGTAACAGACTTTATTTTTTTGGTCTCCAGAGTCACTGCAGATGGTGACTGCAGCCATGAAATTAAAAGATGCTTACTCCTTTGAAGAAAAGTTATGAATGACCTAGACAACATATTAAAAAGCAGCGACATTACTTTCCCAACAAAAGTTCATATAGTCAAAGGTATGGTTTTTCCAGTAGTCATGTATGGATGTAAGAGTTGGACTCTAAAGAAAGCTGAGCACTCAAGTATTGATGCTTCTGAACCGTGCTGTTGGAGAAGACTCTTGAGAGTCCCTTGGACTGCAAAGAGATCCAACCAGTCCATCCTAAAGGAAATCACTGAATATTCATTGGAAGGAGTGATGTTGAAGCTGAAGCTCCAATTCTTTGGCCAACTGATGTGAAGAACTGACTCATTGGAAAAGACCCTGATGCTGGGAAAGATTGAAGGTGGGAGGGAAAGGGGATGACAGAGGATGAGATGGTTGGATGGTATCACAGACTTGATGGACATAAGTTTGAATCGGCTCTGAGAGTTGGTTATGGGCAGGGAAGACTGGCATGCTACAGTCCATGAGGTCACAAAGAGTTGGACACGACTAAGTGACTGAATTGACTGACTGATTATTTTTAAAAGGACACCACAAACATGCATACTCTAAAGTGTTTTTTTTTAGTAAGTTATTATTTCATTAAAACAAATACACATATTAAGATACATAGATCTTCATATGATAATGGTAACCATACACTGACATGAAAGCACTGAAACTTTCTAATAAACCAGAGCCATTGTAAAACCAGTTTTGCTTATATATCAGTATTTTTTTCTTTTTAGCCTGGTTCATTGATGTACATTAAAAATTCTTCTTAATGTGCAGTTCTGAGTTTGACAAATGTTTGCTCTTGTAACCACCAGAGCAGTCAAGATATAGAACAATTGCGTAACCTCCAAATTGTTCTACCCCTTTTTCCCCACTCCAATCGACCGCTGATTTGTTTTCTGGCCCTGTACTTTTGTTTTACAAAAATAACATATAAATGGGATCACGCAATAAATAGCTTTTTGTGTTTGACTTCTCTCATTTAGCATAATACATCTAATACCATATGTATATCAGTAATTTTGTTCCTTTTCATTGCTGAATTCCAATGAATGGCTGTTCCACATTTGCTTTTCCATTCACTAGTTAATGAATATTGAGGTGTTTTTACTTTTGGTGGTTATAAATAGTCTCTCTAAATATTTGCATACAATTTTTTTTTTTTTTTGAGTGAATGTGTTTTCACTTCTCTTGGGTTAGCACCTGTGCTTAGTTGCTCAGTCATGTAAGACTCCTTTCGACCTCTTGGACTGCAGCCCACCAGGTTCCTCTGTCCATGGGGATTCTCCAGGCAAGAATACTGGAGTAGACTGCCATGCCCTCCTCCAGGGGATCTTGCCAATCCAGGGACTGAACCTAGGCCTCCTACATTGCAGGCTGATTCTCTACCGACTGAGGCACCAGAGAAGCCCAAGAACACTGGAGTCGGTGCTCTATCCCTTCTCCAGGGGATCTTCCTGACCCGGGAAACAACCTTGAATCTCTTGCATTGCAGGTGGATTCTTAACCAGCTGAACTACCAGGGAAGCCCTGGGTTTGAACCTGGGGTAGGAGTACTGGGTTGTATGATGAATATATGTTTAGCTTTGTAAGAAATCACCAAACTGTTTTTCAAAGTAGCGGTAACATTTTGCATTCCCGCAAGCAGTGTATGTGAGCTCCAATTGCTTTGCATCCTTGTCTGTACTTTACACTGTCAAGATATATTTTTAAAATTTTTTAGCGATTTTCTTAAGGGTTTAAATTCTGGTTCTGTTGTTTTGTAGCTGTGATCTGAATTTTAACAGTGTAATATTACCTCATGTGGCTTTACTTGCATTTCTGTAATGACTAATGATTGGAGACTCTTCTTGTGTTTATTTCCTATTCTTACATCATTTGTTGAAATGTGTGTTCTAAAGTTTGCCATTAAAAAAACATCAGACTATTTTCTTGTTATTGAGCTTTGAGAACTCTTTATGTATTTGAATTCAACTCTCTTATCAGATAAATATTTTGTAAATATCAGTGGTCTTTGAACCTTGGTGCAATGTTAGGAGCTTTGCTGTGAGCATGTTCCTGCTCTATTTAATACCAGCTGAATCTCTTGGAGATGGTCCCAGGAAACTGTAGTCTTTTATACTCAGATTATACATTGGGCTTACAATGGACATTTGGAATATACTGACTAAAAATACTGTAGCCACCATAATGCAGGGATTCATCCTATACTACTTTAATTTTTTAAGGTTTTTCAGTAGCAACTCATTGTCTTTATCAGGGTTGAAGAATGGCAGCATTTTCTTCCTTTTAGTAATTGAAATTTGTTCCTCTAGGATAGACGTTTGCAAACTATGGCCTGTGGGCCAGTCCAACTACCCACTGCTTGTTTTTATACAGTGGAGCTGAATATAGCCTTTACATTTTGAAATGATTGAAGAAAAAGAGGAAGAAGAATGTTTTGTGACAGGTAACAATGATATGAAATTCAAATTTCTGTGTCTGAAGTTTTATTGGATCATAACTTTGCTCATTTTTCTACATACTGTCTGTGGCTGCTTTTGTGTTGGAAAGGCTGAAACAAATGAGTAATTACAACAGAGACTATGGTCAGAAAAGCTTACATTGTTTACTCTCTGTTACTCTGTGGAGAAACAATAATTTCTCTTGGACCATTTCAATGAAACCTTTTAAAAACTTCCCTAATTGATATTTTTTTGGTACTTCATTAATCACTATAAACATCAGTTATCAAAACTTTTTACTGATATCAGTTCAGTTCAGTCCCTCAGTCATGTCCGACTCTTTGCAACCCCATGAACTGCAGCAGCCAGGCCTCCCTGTCCATCACCAATTCCTGGAGTCCACCTAAACCCAATGTCCGTTGAGTGGTGATGCCATCCAACCATCTTATCCTCTGTCATCCCCTTCTCCTCCTGCCCTCAATCTTGCCCAGCATCAGGGTCTCTTTAAATGAGTCAGCTCTTCGCATCAGGTGGCCAAAGTATTGGAGTTTCAGCTTCAACATCAGTCCTTCCAATGGACACCCAGGACTGATCTCCTTTAGGATGGACTGGTTGGATCTCCCTGCAGTCCAAGGGACTCTCAAGAGTCTTCTCCAACACCACAGTTCAAAAGCATCAATTCTTCAGCACTCAGCTCTCTTTATAGTATAACTGTCACATTCATACATGACCACTGGAAAAACCATAGCCTTGACTAGATGGATCTTTGTTGACAAAGTAATGTTTCTGCTTTTTAATGTGCTGTCTAGGTTGGTCATAACTTTCCTTCCAAGGAATAAATGTCTTTTAATATCATATCTGTAATCACCATCTGCAGTGATTTTGGAGCTCAGAAAAATGTGGTGTGCTGTTGGGAGACAGACTATTATTGGTTGAACCCATGTGACAGCATATATTATTTTTTTGTAGTGACTTTTAAAAATATAAACTTACATATGATTTTTATTTTTTAAAGAGGACATGTGCTTCTTTAACAATGTCTAGGTACTTCAAAATTGATTATCAAAGTAGAATCTTATGTAAAGTAAGGATAATCCATTTGCCAGTTCTGAGTAAGGGCCAGTGGGGCTTTCATGAGTGAAGTGCATGAGTAAACAAGTTCAACTTTTGAAAAGTTTGCTTATGATTATTAGTTTATTACTTATTACTGACTGTCTTCAAAACACACAAACCAACATTTGCCTGAATAAAGTGTCATTTTGTCTCTTGGAAACTTGCATCAGAAGTTCCTAGGTTTATTTACCACTAAAATTTGAAGGCTCAGTGTGTGATGAGCATTTCCAGTCCTGATACAGCTTCTCAATGACCAAAATCAGGGGAGTCTCCACTGGACTTTTTGGCTTTTATTTTTCTTATGACTCATAAAGACTGAGTCACTTTCCGTTAACATTACTCAAGGACTTTTAATTGCGTTTAGTGAAAGCACAGATGACTTACAAGGATATCTTTCCCCTTCTCTGCCTCCCCATCAACAACACTTTTTTTTTTTTTTGGTCTGTTGACTATATAGGAGTCCATGGTTTACTTTCAATATTATACTCATTAATTTTTAAGTAGCACTTCCCATTAAATACTTTAAAATATTGGCTTTTTCTTTCATATTATGAAATTCTGCAAAATTCAGAACGTTAGGGTTGACAAATATATTCAGAATTTTTTTTTATTGTCTAGATGGGAAACCAGAAGTAGAGAAGGACAAAGAAGGGACTCGATTAAGATTCATATCCTCCCATCTGCACATGTTCAGTTTGGCCTAACATCTGCCAGCATCTATTTTAGAAAGGATTTTGCACTCTCAGTGTCTGCCTTTACAAACGTTCCTTGTCCTGTTAGTGATTCCCGGATTCTAACTTACCATATCTGCTTCTGTTGTTTTCCCAGTTTTCCATGGTCCGACCTCATTATTTTATTTAAATTGGACTTTAGCTTACCCATGAAGTCTTTCTTTTTTTCTTTTCTTCTTGTAGTTTCCCCATGAAAACTCCAAAGAGCTGGTCTTTGAAAGATTGTTTCAGCTATGTGTGTATGTGTGTTGGAGGGGAGAAGCTGGAGGTTTAGAAAATGGTTAGTTAAGGAGCTCTTATCAATAAGACTCCAGTGTAACGTGCTTTCAGTGTCCCCAAATTCCAGGAACTTGGTTGCAGTGGCACTGAAGCTCCCCAAACTGGGATACCTGTTGAGGTTTAAAGGCAGCGCTGCCAAATCATTTATAGGACAAACCCAGACACTTTGTGAGTAAAAAGGGCAATTTTAATAATTGTAGCAGAATAGATATATAAGAGACTGCTGAAATACCACAGGTGGTTGGATAAGATGACCAAGTGAGGTCCTTGTTAAAAAACCCTGTCTGGATATATAAAGTTTTCATTGACACTTACAGAATAAAGAATACCTTTCTCCCATAGACTCTCTTGAGATTCTTAATGTGTTCTCTATTTCATAATTGATACTAAATGAAACATGAAATCTGCTCTATAGAAGGAGTAAGATTAAAGTTTCATTAAGCTGTTCATAGATGAGTTTCCCCAAATTCTGCTTTTAGTTAGTTTTCTGTTTCCTGTTTATCTGTTCTCCCCACATATACCCCCGAAAGTGGGGAATGGGTGTTGAAAAGATTTGTGCAAATGAGGAGAGGTAAGGAATGCACACATTTCTGATTTCTACCTACTTGTCAGTATGTAATACAACTATCATTCTCTTTTTAAATGGAGTAGGAAGCTGCCATTTTACTCTGTATGTTTCTGCTTTTGTATGTTTTCAATAATTGAGCTCCTTCTAGAATTATTTTGCAGTATTTGCTCTAGTTTACCAATACATTAAATAATTTGTCCAGGTTGCAGTCAAGCTTGTATAAAATTTAGCTTAAGCAGACTAACTTCTTTGGAAAGAGAAGTATTTTGAACCTAGGCTTGTAAGACTTGGTTTCACATCTCCTCATTACTTCTCATTTGATGTAAGGACTCAGAGAAAACACTCAATATCTTTCTTCAGTTTCCTTATCTGTTTATTGGAAATAACATTTACTATGTCTAATACATGGATTTTCCATGAGAGTTAATTGAAGAAATGGATATGAAAATTTTTGCAAAATGCAGTGTTATATAGTCAGTCTCAGTGATATTACTGTTCAAGTCACCCTGTAATACTCCCACTTCTCTTTTTTTCCAGACCATTGTTCTTTGAGCCCTAATCCTGTACATGATATTTCCTTCTATACGATCCAAATATAGCCTGTTTCTCTCTGCTCGTCCTCTCACCGCCTCCTCAGGCCCAGTTCAAATGCTGATTCTCTGTTACATCTACCCTGCTTCTTTGCTGTGTGTCTCCTTAAACTGCTTTTGAGGTACTTAGCTTCCTTAAGCCACATGTCTCACCCATTGTGTTGGTCTGCTAGCTCTCTGTCAAGACAAGACTGGTAGCAGACTGATCTCAGTACTTGGGGATCCTTATTCATAGGAGATACTCCAGAAAACTTGTCAGACTATCTGATAGGGCAACTGACCTGAGATGACTATATTACTGATGCTAGAATAAGAGCTGTGATCATCTGCATGAATACCCGGGGACTGGAATAGAAGGTTAGAAGCGGTCAGTCTCACTTTTAGTTGCATGAATTCCCCCATCTCTCAGCTTTCTGTAGGAGGCTGATTGATGTTAAGGTTAACTCAACGCCTAAACACATAGTAGGTTCCTTTGGAAACAATGATCTTACCTGTTGTTGATTTTAGTTACACATGACCGTATTACTGTGTGTAAATTTTCCAGGATTGTGATATAGTATCATTTTGTTGCTGTTACTAAAGGATCCAGTTAGTTTCTTAGACGGCATTGGATTCTATTCAGAATTTTTATGTTTACTATTTTCTTCTTTAGATTTATGCTTAGGAAGAGGGGCCAAAGTTTTAATAAAACAGGTCACATGTAACATGTATTTTTAAGTTCTTGATTATGGAGGGGATTGTGAAGAATATAAAAGTTATGAGTTAGAAACTAAGAAGATGAATGTACAGATTGTAAACTTGGTATGGTTTATGAGATCAAGAGAGAGTAGGAAGGCATGAGCAAAAGAGCTCAAGAGTTTTTTGCTTTGGGGGTGGATATGTTTAATTCATACTTACTTGAGGATGGTTTTGTCAGTTAGGACATACAGTTTAGTCTGTTTCAGCTTCATTCTAATGTATTAGAAGTTAACACTTTTAAAAACATGCTATCCTACAATAACCAATGTATATTGGTAAGTAGATATTATAACGGTATTTTGAAATCATCAAAGTGTCTTTGAATCCTTAAATAACAAATGAAACAAGTGAACGCTCTAGAGCAGAAAAGGTATCTGAGCAGCTTGTCTTCCTGCTCACTGATGCAGGCTGCCGCTGATTTTCCTTCACTTCCTCTGCAGAGGAGTTACATGATAACCAAACATGCCATAGGATAACCAGATATGCTGTATTCAAGCCGATTCCAGTGACAACACATAGAAAAATCCAAGGCGTCTAGAACCCATGCTAGCTGAACTTAGATTTGGTGATCTTCGAGATTCCTGAGTATGGAAGGTATTCGCTTTCCCAGGCCGTGCTCTGATCATCTGTCCCCAGGTTAATCTTTTAGTAAATCGCACAGTCCACAGTTGAGTTCATTGGACAGTAAATGAATCTCAGCATGGTCTCATTTTATCATGAAACTGAAGGTTCTGTGAGAACCGCTAGTTTAGATAGGGTTAGTCTACCTTTTCATGTGGCACTAGAGTGAACAAAAAATTATTTTAAGATTTATTGGTTGTTACTGGTGGCTCAGACAGTAAAGAATCTACCTGCAATACACGAGACCTGAGTTCGATCCCTGGGTGGGAAAGATCCCCAGAGAAGGGAATGGCAACCCACTCGAGTATTCTTGCCTGGAGAATTTCACGGACAGAGTAACCTGGTGGACTACAGTCCATGGGGTTGCAAAGAGTAGGACATGACTGAGTGACTAACACTTGCACTTTGAAAACTACCGTGGGTGGTAGTGGTTTAGTCAGTCGTTCATGTCCGACTCTTGTGATCCTATGGATCTGTGTTAATCAGTGACTTAGTGTGACCTGACTAAAAGAAACACTTAATAAAAATTAACTAATTATACAAATTCATTAATTCTGATAAAAAAATGTTAGTTGCTCAGTCATTACTGACTCTCTGCAACCTCATTGATTGTAGCCCACCAGGCTCATCTGTCCATGGAATTCTCCAAGCAGAAATACTGGAGTGGGTAGCCATTCCCTTCTCCAGGGGATCTTCCCTACCCAGGGATCAAACACGTGTCTCTTGAATTGCAGAAAGATTCTTAATCATATGAGCCACCAGGTAAGCCCCTAATTCTGATGATATCAATAATAATTGGAAGTTCCATTTATTGAACTTCCTCTAACCAAGTGACAGATATTTTCTTTGGCCCTTCATTACCTAATTTAGTCCTCACAACATTTATCTTCATTTCACAGATGAGAAACCTGAGGCTCAAGGAGATCAAATAACTTGTCTAAAATCTTTTAGTCAATAAGAATGCAGTATTTGAATCCTGACCTATATAGCTCTAAAGGTGTCTTTTCTTTTCTGAAACACTTTTTAAACATTAAAAATCCAAATCAGAACCATGATGCCATTTTATGTACTCTGTTTACTTTTGTGTGGTTGAAGAAACCTCAGCCTCCTCTTTATTGGAATTTATTACTGAACTTCAATTTTTGCTTCTGTCTTCCATTCACAGAGTTTCCAGTTTTCTTTGGGAATAGAGAACAATCAAAAGTTCACATCTACTTTAAATACACTAAGGTGAATACAGATTTCTTCCTCAAAAAGAAAAAAAAAATAATATCCCCTCTTATGAACTATCAATACACGGAAACCCAAAGTGGTTGATAGAATCCTTTTTTAAAATCTGCACATAACTCCCTATTATCTGCTTAGGAAGTTTCTGGCTGTACTTTGGAACTTAGGCTCATTTCTTCCAATTTGCTGTTGGGTCCTTAACCTTCTTCTGTATAGAGTATTTCTAGGGGAAGAACTCTGATTTTAGTGTGATCCTGCTTATAAGAGAAATCTGGTATTCCAGGGAGACAATCCCCTAGTAAATATTAAAACTGAGTTGATTCTAGGAATGTACCCATGATCTTAAGATACTTCACCAAAAAACACATTTTTAGTCAGTAAACATGACCAATTATTGAATTTATGGCAGCATATCAGAGTAAGATTCCAGAAATCTCGAGATCACCCATTTATGTCCATTCTTTGAGATTTACATAGTCCAGGATTACTGGAAATGTGTGTAGAATTCTGATAAATGGTTATCACAGTGGAACTGCGAGTGTTGCAGTTTGCTTTATGGGAACAAGATTGTAAGAATATTTTTCCCATACCTACTTATCCCATGAGCAGTTTTTTTTTTTAACTTTGAGTATTAATGTTCTCTCAATTTTTTGAAGCTGAAATGAGTTTACTAATCCTAATATGAAAGCGCTAGCTAATGTATTTGCTTGCAGAAAAGTTGAAAGTGGAAATGTCTGACTCAAGGATAAATAAAACTTGCAGTAGCTAGTACTTAAGGAAACTTGTCATATGAAGCCAATAAAGGCAAAATGGTTATTCTTCCCTTGGTGTAAACTTGTACTTAAGTTGGATTGATGTGATCTTTTGGGTTTTAATGGGCATGATTGAGTTTATCCTACGGAGGTTTAAGGAGATGGGTGGCTTTTCTTTCTAGGCTAAGGCAAACAGAGAAACCAAACCATTTGAGGGCTGCCAAACCATATGAGGGCTTAAGTGCCAGGAAAAGTGCCTCAAATAGAGGAACAGAACATCGTAGTTTCTTTAGGGATACGTGGAGTAAAAGTTAAAGAAATAATTTTTTTTGGAGAGGATATTCGTAGTGGAAAATTGCTTTGAAAAAATTGTCTGCCACTGCTTATCTAGGGGTATTTTACCCTTTTGAAGACCCCTGTGGTTATCAGTGGTCTGTTGTTTTCTACATAAAAGGTTTATATCTGTTGGAATAATTTGTGAGTTTTTTTTTTAAAGAAACCGACACAACATTGTAAGGCAATCTTCCACTAAATAAAAAAAAAATGTAAAAACATACAAATTTCCTCCGATGCTTAAGTACTATAATGGTTATTATTACTCATATTACATACAGGTGAGCAAATGTAAGTGATATTAATTTATTTGAGATTATTCATCTGGTGAGTGTTAGAATCTAAGTGAGCATAGTCTTGGTTAAAGTGCATCTGTATGCAGTAGGTATTCCCTGAATATCTCCTTACCAGGACTCTATGCAGTGCACTACAGAAAACACTGTTTGAGAGATTCATATTCTCCTAAGTGTAATTTGATAGTCATGTTTTTTATGTTTAAATATGAAATTTTATAAATCTATTTGGAAATCAGCTGAATCATTTTAAAGCAGGAGTGCTTCTTTTTTAATCATTTTTATGTAATGTACACACTAATTAGCTGCTGTGTAAATTCATATTTTCCTGAATTATTCTGAAGTAAAGCATCCATGTAAAATGTAATTGTTCTTTAAGAAAGCAACCAAAGACGGTAAATTTAGGAGAAATTCTCTAGTTATGATTAATTTAATTTTATAAGACAGTTGAAATTCACAAATACATTTATTTGCTAATGAGAATCCAGAATTCTTCGATGAATAATCAGCAAGGTATTAGAGATCTGATAGGTTTATTCAGTAGCGGTTGTATTTCACAGAATCAAATTACTATAACTATATTGAATTAACAGCTCACTTTCCTTTCCAAGAGGATATTTGTTCACTTTATTTCTGTGACTATATCTGCATAGTGATTACTTGATAAATGTAGAAAAACTTTTTCTTTTCACGCAGCTGAGGTTAGCAAAACTACCATCACGTTAAGGCTGAGGAAAAGAAGCATAAAACACTTTGAAATTAAATCACTAGCTACTATAAGACTAGAAATATATTTAGGATCATTGATTGCCCATACTGGCAAAGTGAGTTTTAACTGTTGGTTAAAACATAAGCATGTATTCTCTCTCTCTTGCTCTCGTACACACACACACAGACACACACACACACACACAGTCACGCACATGATTAAAATTTTAAATGCTGCTGAGTGGTCTCGTTGTCTAAACTGATACTATCCTTTCTATTATACTGTGATTATTGTTCAGAGTAGTGTTGTCCAACAAATCTTCCATGGTGGTGGAAGTACTCTGTATTTCTCACTGTCCAAAATGGGAAGCACCAGTCCTATATGTCTATTTAGCACTGGAAGTGTGGCTAGTGAGACTGAGGAATTGGATTTTTATAATTTAATTTTAGTCAATTTAAATAAACAGCTATATGTGACTAGTGACTGCCATAAAAAATGTGGAAACAATTATTTTTCTGACCCTAGTGAATAGAATTATGGATGGATAGAACATACAAAATTGGTTCAGTTTAAGGAAATCTTTTCTAATACCTGTTCCATCTGATGGTGGGCTGTCTGAACACCTCCTGACTTGGGGTTTTGGAGAGTTGTAACTTTCTTGGGTAACTTTTTAATTTCTTTCTGCCAACACAGAAAGGTTTGATTTCAGAGCACCAGGCATAAAGTTTATGCCTGTAGCCTAAGAAGCTGGTGAGGTTCTTTGAGGTTTTTTTTTTTTTTTTTTTAATCATTTATGATAACTTGAATCAGATATTTCCTAATGGAAAATCTTCCCTCTGTCTAACAGTTCTACCAGGATGAGTAAAATTTGCTGTGTTTTCACTCTGCTACCTCCCTCCCTGTTTTCACTGCCCTTTTTTTCAGTATTTCTCTCATTGCCAATCTTTTTCCCTGTCATATGGAAATTTCTGACTCAGCCATTTTCACTTTTCCAATAAGCTACCCAGTTACTCAGTGGTCTCTGATAATGATGTAGATGGTTTGTGATATTAGAGTAGCGCTTCTGATTTGGGGATGTATTATCTCAGCATTTTCAAACCCGCTTGCCTGCAATCCAGTGTGTCTGTGGTTAGCTGTAATATATCTCCTTGTCAAACAAGTGGTTTGGGTTACTGAGGTTTTCATTTAACTCTGAGTTGGGGGAGGTTGAGGGCAGTGGGGAGAAACTCAGGAACCTATTTTGATAAATTGCATCAGAGTTAAATGTTTGGATTAAATCACTTATTCTGCTTTTTTTTAACATGTCCTTACTGAGCTCAGGCTTGTGCTTTTTATTGAAGCTGTGTGTATATGTTTGTATACATGTAGACACATGTTTAAAACTCATACTTAAACTGTGTGTGAGTCTATTTTATAACTTAACGTTTGCTGCTAAAGTTCCAGTGTGTTAACTGACCTTGCTTTCATGTTTGGTGCTAGTAAAGCACTTCTCTTCAGTCAGGAACTGGTATTTTTTTTCTCCTTTTTGATAATGAGAACTGAGCATCTTTTCATATTTTCCTGATTGCTTTGGTTCTCAGGAAGATCAGATACAAATTTGGGGCCTCATGTAGACTTTGTTTTTGTTGGCATACTTTTTTCCTTAAAAAAAATAGCTTATTCTCTAATCTTAAGAAAACAGTATTAATAGAATTAAATTGAGTAAATAAACATTGCTACTGCAACTTGTTTTCTCCTCTAGTGAATATTTGCTGCTTTACCGTTTAGATGCTTAAATAGGATTAAAAACATACATCTTTTTATTATAAAATGTTATACAATATTATGAAAGGGATTATGGATAATAAGGTTCCATTTCATGATAGATAAATTAGGAAATAAAATATAAACACGTTTTAGAAAAATAAGCTACATTATAGTCCTACAGTACATATTGAGTGTTAGGACTTTGATGTTTATTCTTTCTAGTATTTTCTAAATGAAATTTAACTTGAAAAAACAGATATTTCAGCCGTAGTCCATGTACACTATAGCATGCCTGTGTGCTCAGTCACGTGTGACTTTTTGCGACTGTATGGATGGAACCCACCAGGCTCCTCTGTCCATAGAATTTCCCAGGCAAGGATACTGGAGTGGGTTGCCATTTCCTACTCCACAGTGTCTTCCGAACCCAGGGAACAAACCTGTATCTCCTGCATTGGCAGGCAGATTCTTTACTGTTGAGCCATTTAGGAAGTCCCCTGCTCTGTAGTATGGGCATATACTAGACAGAGGCTCAGAGATCAGCCTTGGGCTCTGCCCTTATTGTGTCCAGTACCTTCAGGACTTCCTTCACCTGGGCATAGCTCATGTAATATGCCACGTGAATAGTCATCTATCGTGTATGTAAAATAGCAGACTTCTGAGTGCCAGTGGTTTGTACAAAGCATCTACATACATTCTAGGAAACGGTGAGTGCTCTGAGGCTGAAACTAGGACCAGGGAATGATATCCATAGATTAGCAGAAGAGTCCTTCCACAGACAATTTTGTAGTTGTCTGAAAGCTATATGGAAAGGAAGTGGGCTTCCTGTGGTTAAATATTTAGATGATTATTTGGACAGGATAAAGTTGGACATGGCAGCTACTCACACTCTTTCTGATGATCGGGTTCTGTAATTTTAAGAAAGTGATGAATCAGCACCTTTTTATGAACAGTGACTGACATTTAGAAATATTTGAGGAAACTTGGGAACTTCAACCTATCATCCAGAAACTTTATTATTTTCAGTGATATTTTGAGGGGATTAAAGCCTCTTGATAGTCTAAGACATTTTGGACTTCTGACCAAGGTGGTGACTTTGTAGATCAGATATTTGGTGCAGCTTTGCAGAAAATCTTGAGTTACACTGTTCTGGTCTTTGTGGAGTCTTTTTTTATAAAAAAGAGTAGCTTTCTGTCTTTCTGTAATTTTTATGGAAGGATAATTAATCTTGAAAACATCTTTCTGTTACTAGACTTCTTAAGACTCCCCCTCTACCCCCCTTTTTTTGGTCTGTAAATTTTGACTCGCTTTCCATTTACCTTATACTTAATTTATTAACATTTTCTAATCTTCGGGACTGTTTGGCAGCCTGCAGCCCCAGTATTCTTGCGTGGAAAATCCCATGGATAGAAGAGCCTGGCGGGTTGCAGTCCATGAGGTCACAAATAATTGGACATGGCTGAGTGACTGAGCACAATTTGGAGGACTTTTGAGGACATGAGACAGTTTTTTCAAACTAACAGCTTAGGGGATTAGCTCCAGATTCTGAAAATCCATGCCAGCCCTTTAGTGCACAGCGTGTTCTGCTTCCAAACGTCATGTATATCCTGTGTGCCGCGTCAGGTCGTTTAGCTTAACAAACATGTCCTCATGTGTACACATGTTTCGTAGCCTTGAGGTCTAATCTGAAGTGCCACATATTTAACCATGTGATCCTGGGGATGTTATCCCAACTTTCAGAGCCTTATTGAGTGATGTGCTTTATTGTCATCTAAAGGAACCAACAATTAACCACCTTCCTGAGTGTATAACTTTTCTAGGTATTCTAGGAGTCTGTCAGGTCATTATCCTTTCCATTATAATACATCTGAAATCTGAATATTGGAAACAGAGACCTTTTACTGTCACTTAAGGCTGTGTGGGTATATGTGAAGCTCCTTAGCTTTATTTTGGAGGAGAATCAGGATGGATCACACCTCCAAAAAAATGCAGAATTTCATGGCACATCATTTATACTAGTCATTTTTCTCAGGAGCCATCCTTTCTATAGGGATTTATCAGAAAATTGTTATCCTAGGCACTGGGATAAACATTGGCAAGAAGATCATAAGATTTTTTCCTGCCTTTCAGGGTCTTGAACGTTTGCTGGGGAATCAAATGAATACATGTATTTATAATATGATTAGTCCTCTAATATTATGTTTATTACATGTTATGAAATCATTGGGGGAAAGAGCATAAGTAAATCCTGCTGGGTTTTGCAAAGTGTCAGTTGTGATGGTTTTGGTTGTGTGTTCTGAGGATTGGGTTCATAAAGAGGTGACATTTGAATGAAGTTTTTATGAAGGTTGATTAGGAAGTTTTTAGAGAGTGGAAAGGTGCCACAGGCAGGTAGGAAAGGGTCCCTACCCCCACCATGTATATAGTCGTCACTGAATTCCCCTCAGACTTGTATGGCTCTCCTCTTCTGTGTGTTTCACACCCACGCTGACCAAACAAGACAAACACAACCAAAACCAATAACCATAAAAACCCCCAAACAATTGAAACGTTGGTTAATGATACTTGATGCCTTGATCATTTGTACAATGTGTGCAATGAAAATCTTTGCCTTTCACAAAGGAATTGCAGAAATCTCTGTGTACTTTGTGGGTAATTTAGTAAGTAGTGGTAATTATACCAAGGATAGTAAGTACAGGAAGGTGAGCCTGATTTAATTACAGTATTTTATAGATTTCTGCTGAGAAGGATCTTCTGTCTCCCAGACAGATGGAGTAACCATAGTAAATTGGAAAGAACAGGGGATTTGGAGACTTGAGATTAGAAAAGTAACACTTACTTTCATTGGCTACTTTTGACCAGGGACAAAGTAAATGAAAATGGCACAGCTGTGCTGTTAACATCAGCCAAAATTAGGTGCCGCTTTGTTCTCTCTGTCATATTGTACCTCAGTTTTGTTCATTACCACAAGATGGAAATTATAAACACTAAAAGTCAAAGAAGGATCAAAGGTTTCAGTTACTATTTATCACAAAAAAATCAATTGCTCAAGCATTATTTAGATGTTATTCTAGTTGTTTTCAGCTTTCTACCTGAAAGTGGGAAATTTCAGTTTTCAGAGTGACCAGGGACTCAACACTGTTTTGAAGCTCATAATTTTGGGGTTATTTGGGGGCTCATAATTGGGGCAAGTGGTTAGGAGAGTGTTTCTATTAAGAGACAAAGCTGAGCATCCCCAAGAAGCTGATGGTGGTGATGGATGGGGGTTGTTTTTGGAGTTGGTTTCAGTGGTGGTGATGTCGATGCACCTTACTACCCATACATAAACTTTGCCGGGGTTGAGAATATGGAAGATTTGGCATTAGGATAAGGTCTGTTCACAGTTTACCTGTATCTCATTTCTCTTCTACTGAGGCAGTTGAATTAAAACTTTAAATATGAGGAAAGAGACTCTTCTTTAATGGTTTAGAGAGACATTTCTCTTGTAGGGCAGTGAACAAGAACTTAGCGATTTACGTATGCTATCATTTCTTAGTTAAAATTGTCTTTGACAACTACTAGACACATTAGTCTGAATTCATTAATACTGTCTTACCAAAGGAAAGGAAAGCCATTGATTTTTGGATGGAGATGGGGGAAAGTGGTTAGATCCCAAAGGGAGATTTTCCTTGGAATTTCCCACTGCAGTTACTACCTAGGGTTTTTCTTACAGGTCATCTGTGAAGCACCGTACAAATGACACAAATTTTTTTTTTGTTTGTTTGTCCTTGCTTTTCAAAAGTGAACATAGGCCAACTGTGATTGCTAGTGGCTTATTCTTGGGGGATGGATAAAGTAAACTATGTCCCATTTTTATTGCTCTATTTTAAGACTTGGAATCCACCTTCTGACCTAAATTTTACTTTGTCCTCAATTTCAAAGAACCTGATTTATATTTGTCTTATCTTAATTAGTGTTTAATAATATCACTCTTTTCTGACATACTTAAATATAGACCCGTTTCTTCTACGAGTTCTTTGAACAAAAGTATTTGAGGCGAGAATAGTTCAGTTTGGTTTCCAATTCATTTGCTCATTTGTTGTGTTATTTTGGTCAAGGCACTTATTTCTCTGAGCCTTAGTTTCCTCATAAATAAAGTGAGGATAGTGACAAAATGTCTATCTTCAGAAGGTTAGGAGAAGTAAGTGTGAAAGTGCATTGTAATCTCCAAAGTACTCCATCAGTGTCAATTGTAGTTGACTGTTACTACCAAACTTTTCAAGACAAAACATCTTCCCTATGCATAGAATATGTTTCCATGTGTACAGAAAAAAGGAAAGCAAGCCTAAACCCAGCTCTCATTATTGAGTATGTATTCCATCTACTATTAATAGCATTTACACTAAAACAAAGTAATTCACAAATTATACCAGAACATAAAAGGTAATACAGACATAGTTGAAAGATGTAGTTTCTACTGAATGTATTACTAAATCTAGGCATTTTTATGTGGGAGGAAGCTTGTTAAGACTGAGTCATAGCAATTGTATTTTCAGAATGTTTGCAATATGGGCAAAAAAATGACAAAAGGGGAATGACTTCTTTACCCCTCTTTTAGTTTGTATAGTTAAACGGTCCCTCTGCTAAGCATGCTTACCACTTAAACCTCTCTTTGAGGTTGGCTTTGTATGTTAGCTACTTAAGGTTTCCTCATACAGCTCTGCACGTCACCCCCACTCCTTGCACTGGTCCCTCCCCCGCTTCATAAGAAGTATAACTGCTCCGTTTTTCTGCCCCCAAATAATTTTCTATAGGTTTTTATGTGTATTTGTGTCATTTAGTCATGTTTGACTCTTTGTGACCCCATGAACTGCAGCCCACCAGGCTCCTCTGTCCATGGGATTCTTCAGGCAAGAATACTGGAATGGGTTGCCATGCCTTTCTCCAGTAGATCTTTATAACCTTTATCAAATTCACTGTTTTGTCTGTTAACCTTTCTGTCAGTTCCACCTCCTTGATAACTTGTATGACTTAATCCTTCTAATAATAGAATTCAGAAAATGTTTATTGAATAACTGTGTTAACTAGGTGCATACTGTGCCATTTATTTATTTAAGGAGATCCATAGATGAGTGAGAATCATCTTTCTCTTCGAGGAAAATAAGTAGGAGATCTATAAATCCTACTTCCCATTTATGAGACTTGCTTGCTTTTATATAAACTGTTCCACTGTATATATGTACATATCTGAATTTTAAAAATCACTAAAACTCTATTCTTTTCATGGGAAAGGAAGAGGTTTCTAGTTTTTATTTGAATGTCTGGCTAATTTTACAAGCCTCTGTGATGCTGTCATCAAAAACAGCTTAATTGTTTCTATTCATAACACATTGTCTTCATTCTTTGTCTATGGAACTCTGACTTTTTTGACCAGTTTTTCTTCATTTTTTTCCTATTAATGAGCATCTCCATCTCCTGAAGTCTTACTTTATGTTACATCCAGCACTAATTGGGTGGGATATATAGAGACTGAGGGTTGGATGAGAATGGAGAATGATGCAGTTGGCTGTTCATGGCAAAAAGATAGCCTGAGATTAGGGTGAATGAGAGTGAACATGCGAGAGAAAAGTTTGAGAATAGGGAGGGTAAAAGCCCAGGGTCCAGTGGTTCCTCTTAAATGTGCCTGCAGGGAAACAGTCAGATAAGTTGATGCTCTATATCCTCAGTAGAGTTTCTAGCTGTTTGCTTCAAAGTAGATTAGAGGAGGAGCAAAGATCCTGTCTGAATTTGTCCTGACTGAGAAGTGTTTTCTGTAACTCCCAACCTGGTTACTGATTTAGAAAAGTGGCTGGTTGTGTGACTTCCCCATCTTGCATTAGAGTAGCAATGCAAAGAATGCAGAGGCTGATTTTGAAAGAGACTAGGGAGGATGTATAAGAAATTATGGATTAAGCAAGTAATATTTTGGTATAAATGAGATGATGATTTGGAAGTTTTTAGTAAACTTGAGAGGCTAACTCTCTATGTATTGCAGTATAGCCGCATGCAGGTAGGAATGTGTGTACATCTTTGGAAGATCTTCTAGGTTCTTTTCTAGCTCAGGCTGTACCCATATTTTGTGGGTACCAGTTCAGCCTCTACTGTAATAAGATTGAGGATCAAATAACAATAATTGAATATATTTCTTCCTTGCTTTTTACATATTAAGAAATGATTGATAGGAGTCATTATTAAGATAATCATAGGTTCATACATTCCTTGGCTTATTATGATATGTCAGATATGTCATCATATTTATGATTTAGTAGTGTATGCTGCTACTGAAATAAAATATGTGAATTTTATGTTTTTATTATTAACAATTCTAGTTGTGGAATTTAAGTGTAATATATATAAAACATTACAAAAAGTACAGAAAACATAGAAAATAAATATATATAAAATATGTCATAAGAAAACCCACCTGAGTTTAATAGATGTTTATATTTTGCCTTGTTTGCTGCAGTCCTCTCTGTAAAGCAGTGGAACAGCATGTGTGGTAAAGGCACGCTTGCTCCTGCACTTGTGTCTCTAGGCGTCACTGCTGTTCTCAATTCAGTTATATCACTACCAAATATTAAACACTTATATATTTTTGCTACAGGTATATGTATCCATAAACATATTTTTAATGTCATGCAGACTTCTTCACGTAGTTATCCACTTGGAAAACTGCACTAATTTTATAATTTTTATTTTATTCAGCATAATATTAAAAGCATAAACAATATATACTTTTGATATAACTTTTTGCCCTAATAACATAAATTGAAGTGGCTTTTAAACTTGTTGAATATAATTACAGAATGATAATTTTTTACATTGTGACCCTAATGCATGTCGCATACACATGTATGTGTATGTAAAGCTGAAAAAATTTCTCCAAACCATAGTTTCCTCTACTGTGTGTGATATACTCTTATTTTCTAAGTTGTTCATTCTGAAATGCTTGTTCCAGGCTCAATAAATTGCTTTTATAATCTAATAATAGGTTGCCATCCATGGTTTCAAAAACATTAGTTTAAGATTAATCTAAAAAGTTAGTCTTAATCTAAAATTAATACTACCTTTAGTTTGCAAATAATAAAAGCTTTTGTAGTTTAATAAATGTCCTTCAGATAGTAAGGCAGTGTGACACAGCGGTAAAGAAACCACCTGCAGTGCAGTAGACACAGATGTGGGTTCAATCCCTGGGTCAGGAAGATCCCTTGGAGGAGGAAATGGCAATCCACTCCAATATTCTTGCCTGGAAAATCCCATGGACAGAGGAGCCTAGCAGAGTACAGTCCATGGGGTCACAGAGTGAGACACAACTGAGTAACTGAGCACTCATATTAAAATAGCATTCTCCTGCAAGCGGTTTTATTACATTCATTTTGGAAAACTCATTCTGAATATTTGTTTTCTATGAACTAAATCCATGCATGTCTAGCCATTTAATTAATTGATGTTAATTATTAATAGCTAAGTGTTTTAGAGAAAGCATGTTAGTCCTTGTAGAGTATCTCGTTTCAGTCTGTTCTGACTGTGGCCTACTGTGAGTCCAGGGGGGCTGATGTGGCGTCAAGAACAGAAAGAATTCTTGCTTGCCCAAAAATTGACTCCAGCCCTGCCACCAACAGACTGTGTATAAACCCTTAATCAGTTTTTTTGTTCCTTGTGGACTTCATTTTCCTCACTTATTAAACAGAAGGTTTAACTAGACAGAAATGATTTTCCATCATAAAACCTTTTCAGAGTAATCTGATGTCTCCAAGCTCTGCCTGCTCTTTTGTTTCATTACCTCTCAGCGAGGGACAGGGCTGTGTGAATGTGTTTGTGAGCGTTCATAGTGCTAAGAATGGCAAAGGAGTATTTCTGCATTCTGTTTTAATTAAATGTCCTCACAGACAAAACGAGAGCTGCAGGGAAAAAAAATCTGTAAACTCTGGTTAAAGCCCTGGAGGACAGGTTCCTCAGTTCTACATGTGGCTGGCATCTGAGGCTTTGGAAACTTTGCTTTTTAATGTGAGGTACACATTTGGAATAGAGTAAGGATATATCACCTAAGCCACACGTCCTTAAACCAAACGGTATTTTCTATGACAAGAGTCCTTCATGTGTATGTTTGATTTAAGAAACGGTTTAAATTACAATTTGGGTGGAATGAACCTTTAAGACCATCTTTTCCTATTGGTGTCTAAAAAAATAGTCCAGGAAATACTCTGTGTGGCTGTCCAGGAGGTAGTTAGTGGCAGATACTTAGTATTCTCCAAGGTTCCTACTGTCTTTTGGTTTGCAGATTCTTTTTAGGTAGCTCTACATTTAGAGAAACCTAGAGAACCAGTTCTAACTCATGTGTGAGAGTGTAGACCCGCTGAACGTGACTACATTTTAAGTAGAGATCTGCTCTTGCCTGAGGGCCCTGAGAGGATCAGGATAAACTTAAGTCTCTGGGAGAGGATCTGCTGAACCCCAGATGGCTGAGGCATAAGCTGTGTTTGTGTGTGTGTGTGTGTGTGCGTGCGTGCGTGTGTGTGCATGCACCCGCGCGCGCTCACCTTCAGTTGTTCTCCTGTGTCTGTTTGCGGTCCCATGGATTGTATGTAGCCCGCCAGGCTTCTCTGTCCAGGGGATTTCCCAGGCAAGAATACTGGAGTGGGTTGCCATTTCCTGCTCCAGGGGATCTTCCTGACCCAGGGATCAAATCCTCCTCTCTTGCATCTCCTGCATTGGCAGACAGGTTCTTTATCCCTGCGCCACCTGGGATCACCGAGGCATAGGCCAGATTTCCTTTACTCCTTCTGACCCTGCGAAAACTCAGATTTTTCTCAGCTGCAATATGTAAAACATTCTTAACTCTTTTACTGTCACAGCAGTACTTGCCCTCCTTTTATAGACATGGATTAGAATTTCTGGGCCTCATCCTTAGGCCAGGACCTCACCATTATTTTGTTACTTCGTTGTACACCTGTACTTGGCATTGAGCAGATACTATCTGGATTTGTGTGAATGAAGACTTTATACCAACTAATTACCCTTTTGTGCATTGCCAGGTATAAAGTTGATCATCCTGAAGTATTAGAATGGATTCTTTGAAGTCCTGAACAAAGTCTTTTTCTTTTTATGTTGAAGTGCTACTAATGAGCTTTCCTGTCTGCCCTTCTCCCTCATCCTCTGCAGTGTGCCGAGATTTTGCTGTCCTGGAGGACCACACCTTGGCCCACAGCCTGCAGGAACAAGAGAGTGAGTAACAGCCCTCTGAAAGTTCCTCCAGTTTTCTTTTGTAGTGGTAGCCTTGAGGCAGGTTTCTTAGGGTGAGGCGGGAGAAGACAGAGTCATCAGGCCGCACCACCACCCGTCATCGCAAGGGATCTGTCTAGGCAGATGGCACCTCGGTGAAGAGTGCACTTCTCGGTGTTTGAAAGTGAGACAGCTGCTGGGGAAGAGAAGACCGTTGGGTGTATCGGAGGAAAAGAGGGACTTGAGCCATTTCCTTTGCTTTAATGCTGTAGGAGGGAGACAGTGGTTATATGGGGATCAGGAGTAGGTAAAAGGCTGGCATAAGAATAGGGGTCCCGGGGGGAGGGAGGAGGGAGGGGGGTTCCGGAGGGGAAGCATATGTAA
>ML664161.1:27119429-27210907 GCA_007570785.1 Antilocapra americana
GATATCATGACAATGTAAGGCAAAAAAAAAGAAAAAAAAAAAAAAAAAAAAAAAAAAAAAGAATAGGGGTCCGAATACCTTTACCTAGGCAATGGTGGTATCTAGATTGCAAGGTTTTCTGAATATGTATGTATGTAATTATGAAAAGTAAATCTAAGTTATATGTGTTATACAAAAGTACATATATGTGAACTTGTAATTTGTGTGTCAGTGTAAAAATTAAGTGTTGAAAATGTAGTTTTTAAATAAAGTGGCAACTTGTGGAGCAGGAGGAGCACCGGCCCTGGCTTTAGATGGTTTGAGTAGAAGTTTAGGCACTGCCACTGCTGACCAAATACACATGACTTAACCTTTCTGATTTTCTTTTTCCTTAATGAAGAGATGAGCGTGCCAACTCCTATGCTGTGTATTATGCAGCGTTACTGAGAGTATACATGGACATGATGGCTGTGAAGTTCTTTTTAATTGAAGGCTCTTCTTAAGTTTATTCTCAAAAGTTTATTATGAATAAGCCAAAGCATTGTAATTCCTCTCTCCAATCTTCCTGTCCAGTTGAGCATCATTTGGCATCGAATGTTCAACGGAACCGTTTGGTCCAGCATGATCTGCAGGTGGCTAAGCAGCTTCAAGAGGAAGATCTGAGAGCCCAGGCTCAGCTGCAGAAGCGCTATAAAGACCTGTGAGGACTTGGGGAATGGGAGGGCATTGTGCCAGGGCTGAGTTTCAGGGAAGAGGACTTTCTGTTTCTTTGATTCCTTTCACTATTAGATTATAAATCCTACAGTGACGATCCCATAGTTTTTTTAATTTAAAAAAATTGTCTCTGTTGTTGGAATTCCTTTCTAGGTTTTGGGACATGCAGTTTCTGGTAGGACCCAACATTTTTCACTGATGGCTTTGAGTCATTTGGTCCAGCTCTGTGTCTCACTTTTCCTTAACTGTACACTGGGGAAATGATCTCTGTCTCCTCTGCCTTCTGTGGTTTTGGGGGGAATCTAGCAAATACTGGATGTCACAGAACTTTCTGAAGTCTAGTGGGTTCCTTTACTATTTCCTAGTAATGTTTGTTACTCTTATTTTCCTTGAACCCCTTATTGGGGGAGGGGCATGCCACTTGACCTGTGGGATCTTAGTTCCTTGAGGGATCAAACCCATGCTATAGCAGTAAAAGTGCCAAGTTCTAACCACTAGACTGCCAGGGAAGTTGAGAGCCCCTTGCTTTTTATACAGAGGCAGAATCTTTTGGAAAGTTCTGTATTGTACCCTCCGTTTTCTTCATAACTTCACTGTCTGACCAAAATTATTTCTCCATCTCCTCCTAAATAGAGAGATCATGTCTAAGGTCTCTTCCATCATAATGACTTTTTACACTTCTCTTTTAATGTTTTAAAAGCTCACAGGATATATATATATCTTCTTTGAGAGACGTTCCTATACTTCAATCTGTGGTGGTAGACTTAACTACAAAATCGTTTTGAGGAGAAAGGAGTAAAGGAAGAACTGAAGGGATCCTTCTATTTACTTTATTTGTCTTATTTAAATAAATGTAAGAGCCTATTTTCCCACCTTTGAGGAAGGGGTTTTCTGTTCTGTTATTTGCAGGGAGGACTATATTCATTATTTTATTCAGTTTCCTTATTTTGTTCATAAACATTCTTATTGATTCCTGCTAAATAACCCTCACAATGAAAGGCACCAGAGAGCATGGATATGAATAAAACATAGCCATTGTTTTTAAGGGACTCAGGGAAAGAATCTCTGAGCAATTGCCAAAGTGACATGCAAGTTCATGAAGAATTCCGTATATTTAAAACTATGTTAATAAATACTTTTTGGTAAGTTCAAAAAAGTGAATGAATGAAAAGAGGATATAAAATAATAAATGAGTAGATTTTTATTTTCAGTTCCATGGTTTGAATGGTTCAGAATCCCATAATATTAGATCTGTAACATGAAGTCATTAAATCCCAAAACTTTTGTAGCTAATAAGACGACATGAGAAGGAATGATTGACTGGTTAACAGTGGCAGGACTGGAAATCAGGTCTCCAGGTATCTTGTCCAGTAATTTTCCTACTAATGACTAAAAAAGGTTGCCGTTTCCACTTCCAGCCTGTGCCTTCTGTCATGTGTTCCCTTTCTCCCTTTCTGTCCGATTGCACGTTCTCCATGTACATACACATCCCTGTATGTGCACTGATCTACTTTCATCTCCAACTGTCTATTTGCAAACATGTTGAAAAGGACCATTTCCTGATACAAACAAGAATAGTGTTCATCCCCTCACTTTTGTTAGAATAGAATGTGTGGCTTTCTATTTGTCCAGAGAAGTTACGTTATTACCTCCACCTCCACCCATAACACTTTTCAGGTACAAAAGGCTGCTTTTAAACAGGGACTATGCAACCAAGACTAGGTTCATTGAATACTCTTAAGTTCAGCTGACAGAGCAAGAATAAAAGGGAATATTGGTTTAGCAAGTGAACTGCATATATAAGCCACAACTGTAGTTTTGTTCCAGCATCTATTAGTAAGCTCTAAGCATATGAATATCTCTTTAGGTAACAACTAAAGGTTGTAAGGGCCATGTAAATGCTGGCTTCCCAGCATAATCACACTGTGTAGAGTTATAAGCTGCCTGTTAACTTTTCCTGGGTTCAGGAAGATCCCCTGGAGGAGGTCATGGCAACCCAGTCCAGTATTCTTGCCTGTAGAATCCCATGGGCAAAGGAGCCTGGTGGGCTACATTTCATAGGGTTGCAAAGAGTTGGACTCAACTAATGCAGTTTAGTCTAGTCTGACTGTTCCTGAAACAAAAAGACCATCTCTCAGAGATCCAGACCCCATTTCTTGTTGAAACTGCTGTTTCATTTATGCTGTTTGAAAGGACATGTTTCTCCCCACAAAATGATTTGTCTGGTTTCTCCCCACTGAAGTATATTGTTGGGTTCTGAGCACAGATGGAGATTTATTTAGTTTTGTATCCTCAGCGTTGAGCATGTGCCTGGATGACAGCGCATGTTGTGTGAATCTTTCTTGAATGCACAAACGCCAAGACAAAACAAAACTGGTAGCAGCAGTATTAGAACCTTTGGTTGCCTTAGTCGCCTGAGTGTTAAGAAAACCGGCATCAGCCACAGAGGTTTCTCCTGGCACCTGAAGCTGTGGAATATACATTCCCCCTCCCCCCTCCCCCCATTTTTAAAGTTTTATTAAAACTGAGAAGAATGTACTTAATTAAAAATTTATAAAAATTGTTTTGAAGTCATACCACCGCCTCTAAGTGACCACAGTATTACTGACATTTTAGTGAATTCATTCTTTCTTTATGCATGCTTTGTGCATACTTGGATGTTTGTGGATCTTATTTTCATAAAGGACATTTCCTTTGCAGAATCTTGAGGGACTGTGGTTGTGTAGTCGTGAAGTCATGTCTGACTCTTGCAAGCCCACGGACTGTAGCCTTCTAGGCTCCTTTGTCCATGGAGTTCTCCAGGCAAGAATACTGAAGTGGGTTGCCATTTCTTTCTCTAGGGGGTCTTCTCGACCCAGGAATTAAACCTGGGATATGATCATACAGAAAAGGCCTGGAGCTTTCCATCGTAATGTCTGGGGATCAAATTCTGATCCTACCACTTATTTTCTCTGTGACCTTAGGGAAGTGATTTTACTGCTCTGGGCCTCAATTTTTTTTAGCTATAGGATGTGACGGTATTGACCTCTTTGCATCATTATTGTAAGGATTAAGTGAGATGAAAATAAGCCCTGGCTCGTAGTGAGTATTCAGTAAATTGTGTTGTGGTTAGAAAAATCATTCCTTGTGTTTTTCATTCATGTTGTTTTCTCCTTTGTTTTTTAGTGAACAGCAAGACTGTGAAATTGCTCAGGAGATTCAGGAGAAGCTGGCTATTGAGGCAGAGAGACGGCGCATTCAGGAGAAGAAAGATGAGGTACAACTTGTTCAATGCCCCTCCACCCCATGGAGGAGGGCTGCTCCGCTCTGACTCTGTTCACAGGCTCAGTGTAGGATGGCTGGGCGGGCAGGAGAGCTTTTCCCTTTTGGGGGTGCATAGTCCAAGTGTTGCCCTCCATGGACCACTGTTCATTGCCCTTTGGTCATTGGTTAAGTGGTTAAATCTTAAAAGATGATAGTGGTTATTTTGAGAAAAAGTGTGAATTCGTTTCTGTAGGGCTGCTGTAACGAATCACTGCAAACATAGTGGCGTAAATCAGTAGAACTTGATTCTCTCACATTTCTGAAGGTTGCACATCGAAATTAAGGCGTTGGCAGGGCAACGCTACCTACTAGGAGAGATCCCTTCTTTGCCTCCTCTTAGCTTCTGGGGGCTCTTGGCATTCCTTGCCTTGTGCTTGCATCGTTGCGTCACGTCAGTCTTTACCTTTGTTGTCACATGGCCTTCTTCCCTGTATCTTTTTTCCTCTTGTTTTCCTGTAAGGACACCAGTCGTTGGATTGAGGGCCCACCCTAATAGAGTATGATCTTCTCTTAAATAATTCTGTCTGAAAGACACTATTTTTAAATAAGGTCATGTTCTGAAGTTCTTGATATAAATGAACTTTTAACAGATAATTCAGCTCAATACAAGATATCCCGTCTATGGGTTATTCCCACAACTTTAGTGAGAGCAAACCTTGAATGTAGCCTGAACAGGAGTCATGGACTGGTTATTATTCTCCCTCTTTTTTGATAATGGGTTCACCTTCCTATGATACCCTACCTCACAACAGTGATCCATTTAATTCTGTATATATTTTTAAATTGTATTGTTTTTAAGTTGAAAATGACTGAAATTAGCAGTAGTATATGGTTTGTAAAAAGACTTGAATTTGTACTTACTGATCATTGCTTTTGAGTTATGTTTTCAGCATTTCTTACAAACAATTCCTTTTTCATTGTGTTGACTCTTGTGTCTGCTTTTTTTTATACCTATTCTGCTATTCTTGGCCATTGTCTTGATTTATAATAAAGAAAAAATAACATTTTTAATAGTAGAATGACGATGATATTTTGTGTACTCCCCTGGGCAAACCGGCACATACAATCACCCTATTAAGTAGATATTTCAGGGTTATTAGTGAACCGGCCTGCATCTTCTCTTTCTCCTACTGAGCCACTCTGTTCCTCTGGAACTCCTTATTCAATGCCAAGCAAGTGTGAGACACCTGGTATGAGTGTATTTAGCTATTTGTTTAAGAAACAAACCATCATTATGTGATGATCAGAATTTTAAGTAAGAGTGAGGGATTCCTTTTCATCCTTCCTATTATCAACACAGGAGCTCTTTCTTACTGCAGGATGTGTTGCTTCTCTGTAGTCAAGACTTCCTTGGAGATGAGCCTGGAAGCTGAAAGAAGTGATTCTGTTTTATAGACAGGAAAGCTTCTATTTTAAAAATCACAGAGTAATGAAGTTGGCTTCTTATAAATGCTCCTGATGTCCTGTAATATTTTTTCTTTCCGTTCAGGGGAAAGCAGTATTAGGGAAAACAAAATACTTTATTTTATGCCTGTGGAATCTAAATAGCAATCACAATAAATAATCTCATTGTTATACTATATAAAGTGTGCAGTGTTGTGAATAACTGCATTTCTCAGATGAAGAAATTAAGTCTTGAAGCAGTATCTGAATGACTGGTACCTGGCTATAAACACATAAATTATGGAGTTTGAATCCTATCTGTTTAACTTTTAGCTGAGACTTTCATCATCTCATTTAGCCATGTAGACCCTCACGTTCCAAACTGAAGAAGTCATAACTCTACATTACCCTAAAGGCTGCTATGAAGTTTCAAATCGTGTGTTTAAGGACTCTGCTACATATTAAGTTAATAGTCATTTCCTTTTTGCTTTCTTGCTAGGTGTTTCTTGCCATTCTCCCTTTGTAGTAACTCTGATTTCTCTAATAGAGAGATATGTGCTGAATTAAAAGGTGGGGATAAATAAGTGCATTACAGTATGGTATGATTTGAGGAATCTTTTGGGATTTTCTTGCCTTTACAGGCCTCCTGTTACCTCTACTACTATCTGACCTACTGAAATGTTTCCCTTTGTCCAGTGCAATGGAGAGATGAAACGAGAAATCTAGTTGTGGAAGTTTAATGAGACTAGCCTTTAAAAACTCAAGACTTTTTTGTTCCAGATGTTTTTGACTTTTCACTGATGCCTTAGTTTAGAATATGGCTGTCCTGTCAAGAAGTTCTTTAATTGTAGAAAAGAGTGACTTCCAGCTGACTAGACTATTTTAATATTAAATAAAATTTGCGTTATTCAAGTTTGATGTTGAAGGATGTATGATAATGCTTATTTGTTTATTCTAGTCCAAGGCGCCTCATAGGGGACACTGAAACAATAGTGCTAATTTTTCTGGCCAGCTTTGCATTGCCTGTTACTCATCAACTGGCTGGATTCTTTTTTTTTCTTTTCCTCTTTCTGTGCTCTTCTGCTTCCTTGTACAGTCTGCTTAGCTAATAAGTTCTTACCCAGTAGCAGGGCTGTTGAAAATTCCTCTCTAGATTTTCTCCCAGATCTCTTTTTACAGATTTTTGGAGTCAACTCTCTTTTGTAGCTTATAATCACCCAAAACAACCCTATGTAGAATTCAAGGTTCTTTCCTCTTGGGGCAGATATTTTTTTCTAAACAACTTTGTTCATGAGAAGTAGAGTTATACAACTTTCTGTGGGTGAATTAGCATGTCTAACTTTGTTGTGGTGTAATTTTATTGTGTTTTTTAGCAGAGCACAAATGTAAGGCATTTAGCATTTCCATTGGGGAGACAGATGTAAAAGAGTTTAAAAAGATCTATATTCTTACTGCCATTGTGGCTCCTTCTCTTCTTTCCCTATTTTCCTCTTCCCTCCTCTTTCCTTCCTTCCTATCTTCCTTTTTTTTTTTTTTTTTTTTAAACTGTTACATGGTGTCTTGAGTATAGTAGTAGTAGCATTTCTTTCTTGGCGCCCTGTTGAAGGAGCATGTAGCCTTTGGCAATACCGGACAGAGTTTATGGTAGTACTTGCCTCATAACCACATGAGTTTTTGGTTAATAGGGGTGGACAAATTTTATTGGGATCTTTATTGTTGGTCATAGCTTTAGCATTTGTCAATATTGTTTAATCAAGCCAAGAAATGTGTTTTTAGTTGATTTAATTTAGCTATTGTTAAATAACTAAAAAAATAAATACCTAACATTTCTTAAATAACTAAAGAGAGTTCCAGAAAAACATCTACTTTTGCTTTATTAATACGCCAAAGCTTTTGACTCTATGGATCACAACAAACTCTGGAAAATTCTTCAAGAGATGGGAATACCAGACCATCTGACCTGCCTCCTGAGAAATCTGTATGCAGGTCAAGAAGTAACAGTTAGAACTGGACATAGAACAACAGACTGGTTCTAAATCAGGAAAGGAGTACGTCAAGGCTGTATATTGTCACCCTGCTCATTTAACTTACATGCAGAGTACACCATGCAAAACGCCGGGCTGGAAAAAGCAAAAGCTGGAATGAAGATTGCCAGGAGAAATATCAATAATGTCAGATACTCAGATCCATCCTTATGGCAGAAAGCAAAGAAGAAATAAGAGCCTTTTGATGAAAGTGAAAGAGGAGAGTGAAAAAGTTGGCTTAAAGCTCAATATTCAGAAAACTAAGATCATGGTATCTGGTCCCATTACTTCATGACAAACAGATGGGGAAACAATAGAAACACAGAGACTTTATTTTTGGGGCTCTAAAATCACTACAGATGGTGACTGCAGCCATGAAATTAAAAGATGCTTGCTCCTTGGGAGAAAAGCTGTGACTAACCTAGACAGCATATTAAGACGGCATATTAAAAAGCAGAGACATTACTTTGCCAACAAATGTCTGTCTAGTCAAAGCTGTGGTTTTTCCAGTAGTCATGTATGGATGTGAGAGTTGGACTATAAACAAAACTGAGCACCAAAGAATTGATGCTTTTGAACCATGGTGTTGGAGAAGACTCCTGTCTCTGCAAGGAGATCCAACCAGTCCATCCTAAAGGAAATCAGTCCTGAATATTCACTGGAAGGACTGATGTTGAAGCTGAAACTCCAATACTTTGGCCACCTGGTGCAAAGAAGTGACTCACTAGAAAAGCCCCTGATGCTGGGAATGATTGAGGGTGGGAGGAGAAGGGGATGACAGAGGATGAGATGATTGGATGGCATCACTGACTCGATAGACATGAGTTGAGTAAGCTCCGGGAGTTGGTGATGGACAGGGAAGCCTGGCATGCTGCAGTCCATGGGGTCGCAAAGAGTCAGATGTGACTGAGCGACTGAACTGAACTGAACTGATTGTTAAATAAAACTCTTAACTACTTTGTGTATATTTGAATATTGATTTACATATGTGCCTTTGAACCTAGGTCCAGATATGTGTGAATGAAACTATTTTAGGGAAAGCCTTTTTTTTTTTCTTAAATAAATAGTATCATGGCCAACCACGTAATGAAAAGTCTGTGGCACTAATCCAACAATTTGGAACCATTTATAATGTGAACTATTCAGGGATAAACTGAGTAACCAATTTACATTAAAAACTAATCTAGTGTGAGCCATGGAACTTTTTCATAACATTTTTAATGTGATCAGAAATTCATGGTCTAAAAATATATATATGTAAATTGGTAACATCTAAAAAATAGCTCAGGTAGTAATAATTTAAGCTACTTAATTTTTCCCCTATGTTGTGGCACTTTAAAAATAAGTTTACACATATATAGCCAGACAAGGGGAGTGAGTGGGAGGCCTCTGGTTGAGAAAATTCTTCTCTCCTTTTATCCTAGTTATATTGGTGTTTTTATAGCCATGAATTTGGTACTATCCTGTTTTTCTGGTCTTATTGAGTAACCCTTTTGGAATTATACCTGCTTTGCATTTCATGCTGAGTTAGATGTTAATATATTAATTGCTAGATAATAAAAAAGTTTAGCGAGCTAATGGAATGGCTTTCCTTTTTTTTGTTCTTCTGATAGTCATTTGACAGTCACATTTTCACATCTCCCTTAGATTGTCTTTATACCCAAGATTTTCTCATTTTGAATCCCATCTGACCTGTCTCTTGAGAAACCTGTATGCAGGTCAGGAAGCAACAGTTAGAACTGGACATGGAATAACAGACTGGTTCCAAATAGGAAAAGGAGTACTTCAAGGCTGTATATTATCATCCTGCTTATTTAACTTATATGCAGAGTACATCATGAGAAACGCTGAGCTGGAAGAAGCACAAGCTGGAATCAAGATTGCCAGGAGAAATATCAATAACCTCATATATGCAGATGACACCACCCTTATGGCAGAAAGTGAAGAGGAACTAAAAAGCCTCTTGATGAAGGTAAAAGAGGAGAGTGAAAAAGTTGGCTTAAAGCTCAACATTCAGAAAACTAAGATCATGGCATCTGGTCCCATCACTTCATGGCAAATAGATGGGGAAACAGTGGAAACAGTGTCAGACTTTATTTCTTTGGGCTCCAAAATCACTGTAGATGGTTATTGCAGCCATGAAATTAAAAGACACTTACTCCTTGGAAGAAAAGTTATGACCAACCTAGAAAGCATATTGAAAAGCAGAGATGTTACTTTGCCAACAAAGGTTCGTCTAGTCAAGGCTATGTTTTTTCCAGTAGTCACGTATGGATGTGAGAGTTGGATGGTGTAGAAAGCTGAGCACCAAAGAATTGATGGTTTTGAACTGTGGTGTTGGAGAAGACTCTTGAGAGTCCCTTGGACTGCAAGGAGATCCAACCAGTCCATCCTAAAGGAGATCAGTCCTGGGTGTTCATTGAAAGGACTGATGTTGAAGTTGAAACTCCAATATTTTGGGCACCTCATGCGACGAGTTGACTCATTGAAAAAGACCCTCATACTGGGAAGGATTGGGGGCAGGAGGAGAAGGGGACGACAGTGGATGAGATGGCTGGCTGGCATCACCAACTCGATGGACATGGGTTTGGGTGGTCTCCGGGAGTTGGTGATGGACAGGGAGGCCTGGCATGCTGCAATTCATGGGTTGCAAAGAGTCAGACACGACTGAGCGACTGAACTGAACTATTATGATAGAGGTGAAAACTTTAAGGGAGAAGTAACCCTGACATAAAATTGTATAAACCATAATAGTACCCAAAGGGATCCAGCAGTTCAGTAATTTGTCTTCTACTTGAGAAAGTTGTATGGGGCTCCTCTGCACCTTGCTGTGTGAATGAGTGCTCTAAGAGAGACAATATTTGCATGTCGTACATTATGTTAATCATTTTGTGAACATTAATGATAATGACTATGTATCTTATTTCTCTGTAGGAGGTCTCTAGAAGAATATGTGAGCCATTGAAAGGAATCAGAGAATCTGTTTTCTTGACATAAAATTCCTGTAGCATTCCAGGAATCCTTATCTCTGCTCTTACTTATGCTCACAGCGTCCCATTTTCCAGAACTGAGTGTTATTTCAATAAATGTGTTTACTTATGCAACCTAGATGCCCATCAACTGACAAATGGATAAGAAAGCTGTGGTACATATACACAATGGAATATTACTCAGCATTAAAAAAAAATTCATTTGAATCAGTTCTACTCAGGTGGACGGAACTGGAGCCTATTATCCAGAGTGAAGTAAACCAGAAGGAAAAACAAAATTACAGTATACTAACACATATATATGGAATTTAGAAAGATGGTAACGAGAACCCTGCATGCGAGACAGCAAAAGAAACGCAGATGTATAGATCAGACACGTGGACTCTGTGGAAGAGGGCAAGGGTGGGAGGATATGGGAGAATGGCATTGAAACATGTTAATTATCATATGTGAAATTAATCGCAAGCCCAGGGTTGATGCTCGAGGCTGGTGCACCGGGATGACCCAGGGGGAGGGAATTGGGAGGGAGGTGGGAGGGGGGTTCTGGAGGGGGAGCATATGTATACCCATGGTGGATTCGTGTCAATGTATGGCAAAACCAACACAATAAAGTAAAGAAAATTTAAAAAAAAAAAGTCTTCTGTGGGAGGAGGGGAGGGAACTTTAAGACGAAGAGGATATATGTATAATGATGGCTGATTAGTTGTATGGCAGAAGCCAGCACAACATTGTAAAGTAATTTTCCTCCAGCTAAACAATAAATTAAAAAAATAGAAAGTCTTTTGCACAACAGTTATTTCTGCATATTAACCCAAAGTAAGTCAACCTGATTAAATTATTAAATGTGACTTCAGAAGGATTTCGGAGTTCTTTTAGATTTGTTTTTTCCCCAAGTTATGTTTTGTCGAACACTAATTTAGTAAGGTTTATATATATGTATATATTTTATGTAACAAAAACACCCCTGTCACAAAATAAATTTGGAAATTCCTGGGTTGCAAGAAGATAACATTACTTTTCTTTCATCAGAATGTTAACATGAGCTAATATGTTTAAACAGTTAGATATAATACATGTTTTCTGTTTTTTTTTTTCTTTTCTTTCTTGGTTAACCTTTGATACCAGTCTTCTCAGAAACAGCTTGGAAAATGCTGTTGTAGGCTAACCTTTAACAGGAAGGAAGCAGAGGATCAAGGAGGTTGTTTATGTCAGGGGTGACTAAGCTGCATCCAAGCATGGTGACTAATAATTGCTGTCTTTAGCTTGTTTCAGGGCAGATTTTTTTTTTTTTAAATATTGAAATCACCTAACTAAACCCACTGTGCAATAATATTGGAAAGCAGGGAAGAGAGTTGACTTGGCTGAACCGTGGTTTATAGTATAGCAGCAGATTTTTATTGAAATCCTTTTTCTTTTCCCACCTCAAGTACAGCTAGCTGTTCTTATTCTTATAAACCAGAAGAAGCTTACTCACAAAGGAGCTGAGATGTTACAAGAACAAAGGTTTGGGTGCTAAGATGCAAGACACATTGTGATTATTATTTTTCTACTTGGTTAAAAGCACTCCTTTTGACCAGCTAATACATTATACAAAACTGGTATCACTCTGTTTCTCTTTGGTTCATTTTTGGCTCTTCACATTGAGAAAGTGCCCTATTACTGTGTATTCATAGGAATAAATTTGGTAGCAGGAAAGCAATTATAAAGTCCCTGGAGGGCAGTTTAATAATTTTGGCTGGCAGTTGGACCTGGCAGTTTTCCTTTATATTTTTATTCAGTTATATAAAGGGAGACTTTTTGTTTTCAGTAAAACAAACCACTTAAGAAAATGTAGTGTTGTGTGTTCAGTCAACTCAGGGAAGTGTTTACATTTTCCTGCATATAAGATGCATATGGATTTAGGAAATCCTGAAGTAGATATTAGTATGAGGAGAATAAATTATCTTGTCACATCTCGCCTTCCTAACTGATTACTGTATTGCTTTGTAAGGCATCAATGTAATGAACCTGGCACAGAGGAGTGCACCCAGTAACATTTCCAGAATTATTAAAATGTGTATTGGGATGTCAAGGCATTTGACTTTTAAGGTTCACTAGTTCAGACTCTTCATTTTACAGATAAAGAATTCAGGCCCAAAGAAATTCATTTTAATAGTTAATGTTATTCTTCCAGTGTCTCTGAAGCATCTCTGACTTAAACTAGAACTTATCAAATATGTGTACATATGTGTATACATATGTACATATATCAAATATATGTATATATTTACCCAGTTTCATGAGAAATTTCCAGCATAGAAGTCAGTTACAGAATATATATTAATAATATAAATTTGAATTTAGGCCTATTCTATCGTGACCATTAAAAGCCACGTACATGGATGTGTGTGTGCATATGTGTGTGCTTAGTCACTCAGTTGACTTGTGTCTGACTCTTTACAATCTCATAGTTTGTAGCCCCCCAGGCGCCTCTCTCCATGGAATTCTCCAGGCAAGGATACTTGAGTGGGTTTCCATTTCTTCCTCTTGGGGGTCTTCCTGACCCAAGGGTCGAAGCCAAATCTCCTGTGTCTCTTGCATTTGCAGGTGGATTTTTTTTACTGCTGAGCTACCGGGGGAGCCCTCCAAATATACTGATAACCTTTGCTAATTCATCTAGCCTCAGCATCCAACTTATTTCTACACTAATATAAGAGAAATTAAGTCATTCAGATGAATTTTATTTGCCTTGAAGTCTTGGTATGTTCTTCATTTGACTTATTCAGAAAAATGCAGAAAGAATGGTGACTAATTCTTGCCTCAGAAGTAAGCCCCTCAAACTGCCTGTGATTTTTATTACCCTTTTTATCAGTGAGTATTGTTGCCATATTTGTAAGATCTTTAAGAATCTAGTAACATTTAGGGATCTACTTTTTAAAAAAGTGTACATAAACAAAGTTTATGCGCTATTTTATTGGGCCTTTTATAGAAATAATCTTCAAGTTCCAAACTCTATCTCTTGCCAGCTCAAAATCTTTTAGGAGCTTTTCATGTCTCGCATTATAGACTCCAGACTTTTTAAAATTGACTGTAAAGGGTGCCTAGCATCCAGCCTCTGTCTGTTTTTCTAAACTCATCTTTCTCTAACACCCCACACACAGTGTTCTAATTGGCCTATTGGTTGTTTTCTAGAGTGATGCCCATTAAAAATTTATAACTTTGCTGGTGTTGTTTTCAGCAAAGAATATCTTCCCTTGCCTATTGGAATCCAGTTCTTCGTTTAAAACCTAACATTAATGCAAAGCCTTGAACCAATTCATATAAACAGAATTAGTATTCCCTTTTTTGTGCTCTCATAGACATGACCCCCCCTTTTTTTTGAGGCATTTACAGTTTGTGTTATAGTTATTTGTATATTGCTTTGTTTTCAAAGTGGGGTGGTGATTTTTTAGGGGATGAAATCAGAAAGTTATTTGCCACTCAGCAGCTGCTAAAAACTTGCCTGGAGATGGAGCATAGGGGAGACAGGAGGAGGACTGTTTTCGTTTCTTTTTTTTTTAGTTAAGACAGCCGTCCTCTAATGCAAAGCTAACTCACAATCAGCTGAAAGATTCTTTAAAAAAGTTTTTTCAAAAGGGAATGAAATCAGTGTATATATATACATTACTATATATAAAATAAATAGCTAATGGGAAGTTGCTGTATAGAACAGGGAGCTCAATGTGGCGCTCTGTGACAACCTAGAGGAGCGGGAAGGAGGTCCGAAAGTGAGAGGACGTATGTATGCTTGTGGCTGATCCATGATGCTATATGGCAAAAGCCAGCACAGTACTGTAAAGCAGGTGTCCTCCAATTTAAAACAAATTTTAAGAAAGGTTATAGGTCATGGCAGTCTTCCTCATTCAGACTTAGTGAGTCATCATCTTGGAAAAAGGGCCCATAAATACGTATTTTAAAAATTCTGTTCCATACCCAGTTTTAGGAATATTATATTTGAATATCTTCAGGTTGAGTTAGATTTAAATTTAGTTAAAAAACCTTTCTCCCTCATCTGTATCTTGTGTGCTTCCTGTTGAGCAGTCGTCTTTGACATTTGGACAGTGTGAGCGCAATACCAGAAGGTCTGTAAAACCATAGGCAAAGCCACAGAAGCTGGAAGTGGAATGTCAAACCACTGACCTGTAGGGTTACTGTATGGCATTTGTTCTTTCTCTGAAGTATTTATTTTTCTTCTCTCTATATTTGCAGGACATTGCTCGACTCTTGCAAGAAAAGGAGTTACAGGAAGAGAAAAAGCGAAAGAAACACTTTCCGGAGTCTTCTGGAGTCAGTGCTTATGGTGATAGTTACTATTATGAAGATGGAGGTAACAATTCCTGTCTTTAGACTCAGTTGCAAGACACCCTTTAAATTTGTCTGTAAAGTGACTCTAGGGCCCATTTAGATTTGTGGTGGAATTTTATCTTATCTATTGAATCCATCTGTTCTTTAGATGGATTACCAGAGTCATCTTTATGGCTGTAAAATGTGAATATAGTTTAGCAAAATCTGACATGTGTTTTTTTTGCACTGTTGCTACTTAGAATGTTATATTACATTCTAAGCACATAAACTAGGGTATGGAAAAATGACAGATGAGTCTCTGCCTCAAGGAAATCTGGGCAGTACTGTTTGAAGCCTCAAAGTAGCGCAAATAATAAAGGAGGTACAGCATTTATAGATTACTGGATACCAAAGCTTTTTTCCCATGCCTCTTATTTTTAAACCTAGGCCAATGGATTATCCTGCTGGTGACAAAACTGAATATTATGATTTTCTGTTGAGTTTTTGCTATTAATGCTTTCTTTGCTATTTCTACCATATAAAAAGTTTTCTGAGAGAGAGAGATCCCTTCTCTAGTGCCTGCTTCTGCAGTCTGGTGATGGTGGTGTGGTGGTGGTAGCGCTTGTGGGAATGGTGATTCTTTGTCTTAAAAGTGTGTTGGGAAATGAGTATTTGCAAGTATTATTTGGTTCTTTTTAAAGACATATCAAAGGAAGGATATTTCCTATAGTTTTTAGTGTCAGTATTTAACTGTAGTTCAGCTCGGAGACCATGTGCTGTGCTGTACTTAGTCGCTCAGTCGCATCTGACTCTTTGTGACCCCATGAACTGTAGCCTGCCAGGCGCCTGGGGATTCTCCAGGCAAGAATACTGTCGTGGGTTGCCATGCCCTCCTCCAGGGGATCTTCCCAATCCAGGGATCGAACCCAGGTCTTCCGCATTGCAGGTAGATGCTTTACCCTCTGAACCAACTTGGCTTCTGTGGTAGCTCAGTTGGAGACCATACTTAGGATACCAAATACCAACCAAATAAAATCTAAAGGCAGCTTCTAGAGAGTAAAGATTTAAGATGAGTAATCCCCAAGGCCCCTGCAAATAAATTATCAATTGCTTTTCTGTAGTATCATAAAAGGTAAGTAGGTATTTTTCTTTGGTGAGTAGAATGAGAAGTATGTGTATGTAGATAATAGGATTATTATAGTTGAGTCTTCCAGTCACATTGTTCTAAATCTTTCAAAATGAGTAGAGCTCAGCTCTATAACACAATTAGTAAGCAGGTTGATTCTCTTCTTGTGGCTCAGTGTATTCTTCCACATGTGAAATGCTCAACTCTTTTTTGATAGCCATTTTCCTTATCCTGGTTTGTCTAATCAAATCATGGGTTCTTCATTCAAAAAGAAAAGTTGCCAGTATTTTTCTGTACTAGAGATCAGAAGGCAAAGAGTTACTCGTCAGCTTTAATTAAAATCTTAGAGATATGATCTAGTGTTTGTTTGTTTTTTTGTAATTCTGCTGAAAGGTACGTTCATTGCAGATAAAAATATAACCATTCTAAACTTTTGAGTCTAAAGACATTAGGGTGGTAAATAAGTACACTAAAGTACTGATTTTAGAATTCCTCTTTTAAAATCTTACACTTTCTTGAATTGGGACTCAAACCTGGTGGTTTTGACCAGAGTATTGTCATTGTGATTTAACTCTGTAGACTATGTTAAGAATTCAGTAGATTTTCAGGGACACCTAAATTTTAAAAAAATTAATATTTAATGCTTTTGTAAACTTACAGAGAATGCTGTATGTGCTTTTCTTGGAGTTGGGGCAGGGGTGGGGGTTGGGGATTGGGAACAGGATCTAGGGATTTCCTGAGTGTATACCTGTAAAGTACTGTTGGAATTTCTCTTCAGTTGTGTTGTTGTTAGGAGAGAATATATTGCTGAACATGTTTATATGCCTTTGAGTTAGACCAAGGTGAATTCCACAGAAACCACATTGTAGTCCAGCTGACGTTTACAAAGCAGCTGTATGTTCTTTGCAGTGGTCCTTTCCCAACACATAAGGGATATTCTTGAATTGTACTTCTCTGCCTTTGCGTGCAATTTGTCTGCAAATCACAGCGAATCATGGAAGTGGTTGCTTTAGCTTTAATTTTACTTAAATTTTAATAAATTAATCTTTAAAAATCATTTATAGATTTTCTACAAATATGGAATTATCCAGAACCCCTGTCAGATTTATATCAACTGAAATTATATATCTTATTTATAAATTCATGTTTCTCTTTCAAAGCCACTCACCTGTATTGCCAGCATATTAGAGATTTGTCTTATAAGTCCTGGTCTTTGGAGTCATTAGACTTTGATTCAAGTTATATCTCTTCCTGCGAAAAATTGTAATATTAAGGAAGTTATACACTATAATCACTGTAATCCTTTTTCTCATCTGTAAAATGGAGATTCTAAAATTATATCCTTCACATGGATGTTGAAAAGATTAAACAATAGAATTTTTGTGAAGACTTATTCAACTTTAAAGTACTATTATTTGTACATATATTAATGTAAAGTGGACTTCCCTGGTGGCTCAGATGGTAAAGCATCTGCCTACAATGCAGAGGACCCAGGTTCGATCCCTGGGTTGGGAAGATCCTCTGGAGAAGGAAATGGCAACCCACTCCATTACCCTTGCCTGGAAAATCCCATGGACGGAGGAGCGTGGTAGGCTACAGTCCATGGGGTCACAAAGAGTTGGACACAACTGAGTGACTTCACTTTTCACTTTAATGTAATGTGTGTATTAAATAATATTTGGTCTGTCCAAACAAAAATCATTTTATTTTGAAAGACAAACATGGAAGAACACAAAAATGTTTGCAAATATGTGTGTGTGTGTATATATATATGCACACACACACATATGTATACGTATATACATATATGTATGTATGTGTGTATTGCCTATAAGGAAGTTAATTATATTTGCCAAATAACTTGGTCTCAAGAAATATAGAAATCTCAATCCTTAACTGGACAGAGTTTTAAAGGATTCAAACATTCCTCCATCCCTGTCTTCTGCCTCAGGTTTAAAGATATCACAAGTGATCACAATAAATATTTTTCTGTATCAGCTCTGTGAAAATGTAGTGACAGTCCTGTTATAATTCTTGCAACACAATTCCCTAAATTACAACTGTTAATATCTGTTAACATATTAAAAGAAGCAAAAATAAAAAACAATGAAACAATCATGAATTCACAAGTCCATGTTAAAAACAAAACCTTTCTTTTCTCTTTTTGGGTTTATAGGCAGGCTTCATTCCTGCAGTTTTCTGCAGGAACATTGGTATTAACACTAAACCATTGTTTCCTCCTTGTGGTCATCGTTTAAGTAGCTGGTCAGTATTATGTTAATTCACAGCAGCAGTAGTAAATAGTTTCTTTCTCAGTTGTCAAGATACACTTAAAATAATAGTTTGCTTAAAGCATACTTTTTTATTACAGAGAGTAATTGTTCTGTTTCACTTTTGCTTTACATAAAAAATTAATTTTATTGTAAATTATGAAGATAAATATCTCTACAGACCTTTTAGAAGGCAGGTTTTGATTTAGATGTCATCTTTGAAGCAAATGTTCTTTTCTTCTGGAAAGCTCAAGAAGAAGCCATTTAGAGTTTTAAGTGCAAGCTTTTTTGGCATCATTGATGCATTTAACACATATCCATATCTTCCCTTCCTGTGTTCCTTCACTAGATTACCGATAACAAACATTAACAAAAGCAAAGTGCCCAAAACCAAACCAAACAAACAAAAAAACCCTGATAACTAAGGAATGGTATGGTCATTTATTTTTTCTGCATCCTGTCCAATTACAAGAGCTGCCTCATATGTAGTTCAGCAAGTGACTAATTCCAAAAGGGAATCTTGGCTGTCTTAGCAATTTTCCATGGAATTAGGATTACTTTTTCTTATTTCCCCATTATAGTAAATATGCTCTTGGAATGTGCGTTGTTAATTTGTTTCCTTTGTTTTCATAGTTTGCTTGTTCCTTAAAGAGACCTGACAACAAAGCACCATGTATGTGCTGTTTCTGGAGTTTGTGTTAAACTTAACAACTTGTGTATTTAGCACATGTTGTATTTCTATATACAGAATACAGTATCGTAAGGTTTTCTGAAATGTGTTTAGGAATTGGCTTCTTTTTATCTATTGCATTATGGCATCTATTTTTAATTATTTTCCTGTGCACAGCTTCAAGGAAGACTTGAAACCGAGTCATCCAAAGATAACAGGGTCATTTACACACAAAAAATTCTCCTTGCTCCCTCTTCTTCCACGCTGAACTGTAATTTTTCTGGGAATATTTGCTTTGGCTACCTAAGCGGAGAGGATGGAGGAATACAAAATCTGTGGATCATCTTTCTGAACCAAGTAGAAACTAGCAGTATTCTGATACAAATTTATTGTTATTTCCAATAAGAATATTTGAAAGTTTCTGTCTGGAATCGCAAAGCTTAGTTCTTTTTCTATTTTTATAAGAGTCCCTCATCTCTCACTTACTGCCCTTCCCCGCCCCATATACTAGTTCCAAATTGATTTTATAAATAGAATTGAACACTTAATGACAGGAATTTTTGTTATTGGCAAATAGTAAAGTACTATGTTAATCCTTCCCTAATCATGAGCAAGCTCTTCTTTCAGATTTAACTTATTTCACTTAATTTCATTTTAGTTTTATTACCTTTTTGGCTGTATACCTAGAATCCTTCATGTATGCATGGACCATTTCGGCAAATAACCATCCATTCGTTTCAATTTGTTAAGCTGAAAAAATGGTCTTCTTCATTTTAAAATATATTAAGCTTGAGGGCTGTCTCCATCCTGTAGTGAGTTCATACTCAATCATTAAGTTAACCTGCATTTCTGTTTTTCACATTCCTCCACCTCCGCTCAGACCAGCCATGGTCAAGGAGGGCAAGGGAGTTGGGTTCTAGAAGCTCACGGCCTTGTAGAGTCCAACATGAGGAGAAGACTGGGAAGCACAGGAGGGAGAGATCCAGACATCCCCAGGAGAACTTGGGAGAACCGGAAGAGCACTGTTCGTCAGAGAAACCTCTGTCATCTTCTAGCTTGGGTCAAGTGAGGGACGAACCCCAAATTAACACTGAGCCTGAAAGAAAACACTGTGGCCACGAGAGGCTCCGGAGACCTCCCCTCCCCAAGATCAGCGGTGAGGTGCTTCTGAGCACCGAATTGGATGACTGGGAGGCTCACTCTAGCCATCAGACTCGGAACTGGGCAAAACAGGTCAGACAGCAAGAACAACTCTCTCCCAAAACCTCACGGAAAGCCCGGCTTCCCTGCAAGGAAACTGTTTATAGGAGGGACCATGGGCAAGGTGAGCACAGAGAGAGGAAACGCAGGCCCCGGACTCCTCCCTTCTCAGAGAGTGAGGAGCAGCTCCAGCTCCACGACACAGGTAATGAAGGCCAGCCTGGTCGGAAGTCCTGCTATCGTGTATATGCATACAAACAAATGTATCTGTTAAGCACTGTAGACAACATGTCCTTTCTCTCTGGTTTATGTTTATGGCTTTGAAATAAATCCTGGAGCCAGATATTACAAAAGGTATTTACTTAATCTCAAATCTCAAAGAAGGAGAATATCTGTACCTTTTCCCTTCTGCTTTCTAAGAGAATACACACTCCTTGCAAGGTTCTTCCAGCTCCAAGATTACAGTGGAGGTGCCCATCCCAGGTTCAATTTTTAATCTGCCAAGATCTTACATCAGAGATTCTGATACTAAATCAGTGCTATTGAGTTTCTGATTTTGATTCCGTGAACCCAGAAAGGTCTAATGACACCACCTTCATAATATTTTCCTCCAAAGAAGACCTACAGGGCTGGAAGTACTGGATTTTCTTCACCTCATCTTTCTCAGTTGTGAAGTGAGAGATGAGACAAGTGGTCTCTTAAAGATAGTGTTTTTCAAATAGTGAGCCTGTAGTTTGTTTTCATCAGAATCAGCTGGGCTGTTTCCTAAAAATGCAGATTTCTGGATCTTAACATGTGTTACCAATCCCTGGAGTGCAGCCTGGCATCTCGGGCTTGTTTTACAAGGAGGTGATTCTTATGTACTTAAAGTTTGAAAGCAGTTGTTTTGAGTTCCCTCCTGTGCTTTAACCAGCTTCAGCTCTACAGTTGGTTCTCGGAAGCACCAGTATCAGGTAAGTTCTTGGTACTTACTTAGGAATGAGGTGAGTGGTTGACCTGAGCCTCCAATTTCTGGCATCCCTGAGGCCTAACTCTGAGGCCCGTCACTGACACAATAATGGTTCTCGCCATGCTTTTCTGGAAACTGCCGCTGTGATGTTTTTCCATATGGCTGTTCCACTACGAGTCGTAGCACTGGCTGTCTGGTGTTTTGATTAGACCATACTCATCTCCCTAGTTTTGTTTTGCTCTTATGAAATGTTTACAGAGACTCACGGGTTATTGGGGGAAAAATACCAAGGAGACGACTCTTCTTACTCCCTTCCATTTACTGTTGCCCAGCCAACCTCTGCTTCTGGTCTGGAGAGTGGTTTCTAGGTTGCAGGTTCATGTTGATTCTTTTGGTTCCCCCTATCATTTTATCTCTTCCTCTCATGTTAGTGCTTTAAGTTTTTAAAGGACTTGGTGATAAAGAAAATGAAGATCCAGTTCAGCAAGTATCTATATGCTGCAAATTTTCTTGCCTTAGGCTTTATGTTTAGGGGTAGATGCTTGGGTCTGGGCCTCAAACAATTCATGAGCCAAGCCACAAAGACGAATATGTAAACAAGCAGTTGCAAAGTTGTATACTTTGAACAAAGAGCTCTGGGGCAATAGAGAGGGAAGAGATAAAATCTACCTGGAGTATGTTTTATAAATTACCTTATGCAGATTTAGAAACACATGTTGGAGTCCAAAAAGTATCAGGGAGGAAGGGTGATTTCATCAACCTCAGCATTTCTGATTTTGTGAATCCGATCCTCTAAGTGTGCTCTGAGGGCTGGTTAACCTCTATGGCTTTTTCAGTATGCTCAAGGGTATTTTAAACAGACTCAGAAAGGGTGAAAATAATATGAAAGAAACTCACAGTGACTCACAGACCCTACTATTGGAGTTGTAGGCAAACATTTTGTTCCTTTTATTTTAATAGCATAAGAATTTTAAAAGCAGTGTAACTAGGCAGTTACTAAAATGGCAACAACATAGCTGCTAGCATCTGTCATCTTATTTTCAGCTTACTTTGCAGATTTCACCTACAAAGACTTTGTTGGCATTTGATTTTGTGAGCCACCCACCACCCTAGAATAGGTCAGAAGATTACATTAAAATATAATTATGTACTGGTGTCTATTCTTGGTGCTGTAAAAGTTCTTAAAGTTGTTAGCATAGGCCAAAGTTTTGTTTAACCTAATAATGAAGAAACCAGCAGGACAACAAAGAGCTAGTTCTAAGAGCACTGGTTTGTGGGACAGTCAGTTGAAAAAGGAACACAGAATAAAGCTGCTAAATTAAATATATAATTGGCTAATTTTCGAAAGAGCAGTAAATCCATACTACCTTTGAGGGTAACATCGCTATTGGGCTATTAGATTGAAACAGCTTATTAATTTTCTGCAGTTTAACTTCCATCCTCTCAGAGCCATTAAACACCATTCTATGATATTTCTCAAGACTGGCTTACAAAATACGCGTGAATCAGGATCCATGTGTCATCATATTAGCTTTTTCCATAGTTTGAGATAAGTTTATCTTGAATAGCAGTACTTTTAGCAGTTTTACATTATCAGAATTTCTTTAAAGGTAAACTCTGTTTATTGAGGGAGGTTCTTGTTTTCTCAAACTGGAGAATGATGAACAGAAAAAGATAAGCAAGAATTTGATTAAAAAGTGATTGTGTAACTGTTGAAAATATGGCTAACTGGTTTTTTGAAAGCTACTTTCCAGATTATGTTTCAGTCACCAAAATGAAGACCGCCATTTTCTTAATTTCTTTGAATTAGCTATATTTAGTAACATTTTGAAGCATCTCTGTTTTCTGTAATGACAGGCTTACAGTGTACTACCTGAAGTTCCTTCTTAGGTATTTAGAAAAGCTCTTCTCAATGTTGGTATGAAGTATGCTGCAGTTAGTCAGCAGTCTCGTCAGTCTAGAAATCTAGTATTCCAGACTGTAGAAATTTCCTATTTAATGAGATCAACAAGTTCCTAAAAAGAGTTCAAATAAACTCTATTCTCTTCCTCTAAATACTTAACCTAGGGAGAAATTACCTAAAAATTTAACAATATTTATTTTTATTGGGGTATAGTTGACGTATAAGTTTCAAGTGTATATTTGTATATATTGCAAAATGATCACCAGAATAATTCTAGTTAACATCATCACCATACTTATGATTTTTTTCTTGTGATAAGAACTTTTAAGATTTATTCTCTTAGCAATGTTCAGATGTACAGTATAATACAGGCTACATTATATCCCCATGACTTATTTATTTTATAACCAGAAGTTTGTATTTTAACTTTCTTTACCCATTTTGCCCATCCTCCAATCCTTCCTCTGAGAGTCACAAATCTGTTCTTGGTATCTCTGGGCTCAGGATTTTTTGTTTTGTTTTAGATTCCACGTGTAAGTGAAATTATGTTACTTAACCATTCTCTTTATAGTCCCACTCTCACATCCATACATGACTACTGGAAAAACCAAAGCTTTGACTAGACGGACCTTTGTTGGCAAAATAATGTCTCTGCTTTTTAATATGCTGTCTAGGTTGGTCATAACTTTTCTTCCAAGGACCAAGTGTCTTTTAATTTCATGGCTGCAGTCACCATCTGCAGTGATTTTGGAGCCCCAAGAAAAGAAAATCTGTCACTGTTTCCATTGTTTCCTCAACTATTTGCCAGGAAGTGATGGGACCAAGGGCCATGATCTTAATTTGATCAGATGTCGAGTTTTAAGCCAACTTTTTCACTCTCCTCTTTCACTTTCATCAAGAGGCTCTTTATTTCTTCTTCGCTTTCTGCCATAAGGGTGGTGTCATCTGCATATCTGAGTTTATTGATATTACTCCCAGTAATCTTGATTCCAGCTTGCGCTTCATCCAGTCCAGCATTTCTCATGATGTAGGCTGCGTATAAGTTAAATAAACAGGGTGACAATATACAGCCTTGATGTATGTGGAACCAGTCTGTTTTTCCATGAGATCTGGACTATAAAGAAAGCTGAGTGCCGAAGAATTGATGCTTTTGAACTGTGGTGTTGGAGAAGACTCTGGAGAGTCCCTTGGACTGCAGGGAGATCCAGCCAGTCCATCCTAAAGCAAATCAGTCCTGAATATTCATTGGAAGGACTGATGCTGAAGCTGAACTCCAATACTTTGCCCACCTGATGCGAGGAATTGACTCATTTGAAAAGACTCTGATGCTGGGAAATATTGAAGGCAGGAGGAGAAAGGGACGGTAGAGGATGAGATGGTTGGATGGCACCATCATCTAAATGGACATGAGTCTGAGTAAGCTCTGGGAATTGCGATGGACAGGGAAGCCTGGCATACTGCAGTCCATGGGGTTGCAAAGAGTCAGACACGACTGCCACTGAACTGAACTGAACCTTTTTCTTTCTTACTTTACCTACCAAGATGCCTTCAGGGTCCATTCCTGTTATAAACGGCATGATTTAATTATTTTTATGGCTGAATAATATTCCTCTGTGTGTATATGTGTGTGGGTAAATCTATCTCAGATTTTCTTTATCCATTTATCCATCATTGGGCACTTAGTTTGTTTCATGTCTTGGTTATTATAAATAATAATACAATGAATACAGGGTGCACATATCTTTTTGAGTTTGTATTTTCATTTCCTTCAGATAAATTCCAGAAGTAGAATTACTGGATTGTATGGTGGTTCTGATTTTTTTTTTTTAATTTTTTTGAGAGACTTGTATCCGGCTTTTCATAGTGGCTATACCAATTTACATTCTCACCAACAGTGCACAAGGGTTTTCTTTTCTTCACATCCTTGCCAACACTTGTTGTTTCTTGTCTTTTTGATAATAGTTATTCTAAAGGTGTGCCATATGATACCATATTGTGGTTTTGATTTGCATTTTCCTGATGAGTAGCCATCATAGTCAACAAGAGTTCAAAATGCAGTACTTGGATGCAATCTCAAAAACGACAGAATGATCTCTGTTTGTTTCCAAGGCAAACCATTCAGTATCATGGTAATCCAAGCCTATGCCCCAACCAGTAGTGCTGACAAAGCTGAAGTTGAATGGTTCTATGAAGACCTGCAAGACCTTTTAGAACTAACACCCAAAAAAGATGTTCTTTTCATTATAGTGGACTGGAATGCAAAAGTAGGCAGTCAGGAAACACCTGGAGTAACGGGCAAATTTGGCTTTGGAGTACAGAATGAAGCAGGGCAAAGGCTAATAGAGTTTTTCCAAGAGAATGCACTGGTCATAGCAAGCACCCTCTTCCACAACACAAGAGAAGACTCTACACGTGGACATCACCAGATTGTCAAAACCGAAATCAGATTGATTATATTTTTTGCAGCCAAAGATGGAGAAGTTCTATTCAGTCAGCAAAAACAAGACTGGGAACTGACTGTGGTTCAGATCATAAACTACTTATTGTAAAATTCAGACTTAATTGAAGAAAGTAGGCAAAACCAGTAGACCATTCAGGTAAGACCTAAATCAAATCCTTTTTGATTATACCGTGGAAGTGAGAAATAGATTTAAGAGACTATATCTGATAGACTGAGTTCCTGATATAAACTATGGATGGAGGTTTGTGACATTGTACAGGAGTCAGGAATCAAGACCATCCCCATGGAAAAGAAATGCAATAAAGCAAAATGGCTGTCTGAGCAGGCCTTACAAATAGTTGTGAAAAGAAGAGAAGCAAAAAGCAAAGGGGAAAAGGAAAGATTTTCCCATCTGAATGCAGATTTCCAGAGACTAGCAAGGAGAGATAAGAAAGCCTTCCTCAGTGATCAGTATAAAGATATAGAGGAAAACAGTAGAATGGGAAAGACTATAGATCTCTTCAAGAAAATTAGAGAATCCAAGGGAACATTTCATGCAAAGATGGGCTCGATAAAGGACAGAAATGGTATGGACCTAACAGAAGCAGAAGATATTAAGAAGAGGTGGCAAGAGTACACTGAAGAACTGTACAAAAAAGATCTTCACGACCTAGATAATCATGATGGTGTGATAGCTCACCTAGAGCCAGACATCCTCAAATGTGAAGTCAAGTGGGCCTTAGAAAGCCTCACTATGAACAAAGTTAGTGGAGGTGATGGAATTCCAGTTGAGCTGTTTCAAATCCTGAAAGATGATGCTGTGAAAGTACTGCACTCAGTATGCCAGCCAATTTGGAAAACTCAGCAGTGGCCGCAGGACCAGGAAAGGTCAGTTTTCATTCCAATCCCAAAGAAAGCCAATGCCAAAGAATGCTTAGACTACTGCACAATTGCAGTCATCTCACACACTAGTAAAGTAATGCTCAAAATTCTCCAAGCCAGGCTTCAGCAATACGTGAACTTCCAGATGTTCAAGCTGATTTTAGAAACGGCAGAGGAACCAGAGATCAAATTGCCAACATCCAGTGTATCATCAAAAAAGCAAGTGAGTTCCAGAAAAGCATCTATTTCTGCTTTATTGACTATGCCAAAGTCTTTGACTGTGTGATCACAATAAACTATGGAAAATTTTGAAAGAGATGGGAGTACCAGATCATCTGACCTGCCTCTTGAGAAACCTGTATTCAGGTCAGGAAGCAACAGTTAGAACCGGACATGGAATAACAGACTGGTTCCAAATAGGAAAGGGAGTACATCAAGGCTGTATATTGTCACCCTGCTTATTTAACTTATATGTAGAGTACATCATGAGAAACACTGGGCTGGAAGAAGCACAAGCTGGAATCAAGATTGCCAGGAGAAATATCAATAACCTCAGACATGCAGATGACACCACCCTAATGGCAGAAAGTGAAGAGAAATTAAAGAGCCTCTTGATGAAAGTGAAAGAGGAGAGTGAAAAAGTTGGCTTAGTTTTCTGGCTCAACATTCAGAAAAATCAGATAATGGCATCTGGTCTCATCACTTCATGGAAAATAGATGAGGAAACAGTGGAAACAGATCACTGCAGATGGTAACTGCAGCCATGAAATTAAAATATGCTTACTCCTTGGAAGGAAATCTATGACCAACCTAGACAGCATATTGAAAAGCAGAGACATTACTTTGCCAACAAAGGTCCGTCTAGTCAAGGCTTTGGTTTTCCCAGTAGTCATGTATGGATGTGAGAGTTGGACGGTGAAGAAAGCTGAGCACTGAAGAATTGATTATTTTGAACTGTGGTGTTGGAGAAGACTCTTGAGAGTCCCTTGGACTGCAAGGAGATCCAACCAGTCCTTCCTAAAGAAGATCAGTCCTTTGTGTTCATTGGAAGGACTAATGTTGAAACTGAAACTCCAATACTTTGACCACCTCATGCGAAGAGCTGACTCATTGAAACAGACCCTAATGCTGGGAAGGATTGGGGGCAGGAGGAGATGGGGATGACAGAGGATGAGATGGCTGGCTGGCATCACCGACTCGATGGACATGGGTTTGGGTGGACTCCCGGAGTTGGTGATTGACAGGTAGGCCTGGCGTGCTGTGATACATGGGATTGCAAAGAGTCGGACATGACTGAGCAACTGAACCGAACTGAACTTCCTGATGGTCGGTGATGTTCAGCACCTTTTCGTACCTGCTGACTATCTGCATTTCTCCTTTGGAAAAATGTCTGTTCAGATCTTCTGCCTATATTTTGAACAGATTGTGTTGTTGCTTTTGAGTTGTTTAAGTTCTTTATATATTTTGGATGTGTACCCCTCATCAAATATGTGATTAGTGAATATTTTCTCCCATTCTTTCTTTCTCCTAGTCCTTTTTATTTTGTTGACAGTCTCCTTTGCTATGAAGAAGTTTTTTAGTTGGATGTAGTCCCACTTGGCTGTTTTTACTTTTGTTGCATTTGATTTTGGTGTTGAATCCAACAAGTCATCTCTAAGACAGATGTCAAGAAGCTTACTGGCTGTGTTTTTGTCTAGGAGTTTTTTTGTTTTGGGTCTACGTTCAAGTATTTGATCCATTTTGAGTTAATTATTATGTATGGTGTAGGTTGATGGTCAAGTTTCATTCTTTTGAATATGGCTGTCCAGTTTTCCTAGCGGTATTTATTGAAGAGACTGCCCTTTCTCCATTGTTTATTCTTATCTTCTTTGCTATAAATTAATTGATTATATATTAATTCTGTTCTCTGTTTTGCTCCGTTGATCTGTGTGTCATTCTCTCTCTCTTTTGTTTTTTTTGGCTGCAGTATCTTAGTTCCCTGAGCAGGTACTGAACCCACACTCGCAGCAGTGAAAGCTCGGTGTCCTAACCGCTACAGAATTCCCTTGTGTCATTCTCTTTTTAGCTGCCAAGAAGTCAGACTTAACCCCCTTTCAGATCAATTAAGACTCTTCATTTGAATACCTTCCAAGCATCCTTGATTGATATCAAAGCAAAATATTTTCTTAATTTTATGATATAGAGTAGGAGGCACGACCATAGCGAAAGTTTAGTTCTCGAAATCTGAGTATATTTCCACTGTATTTCTTTCATCAGATGGCTTACTTGAAGGAACAGGGTGTGATCTCCCCTGCTGTTCTCAACTAGGCTTTGGGATGCTCGAGGAAGTGTCATTTTCTTGTAGATGGGCATGAAGTGTTAGTCACTCAGGAGTATCTGACTCTTTGCGACCGCATAGATTGTGGCCCACCAGGCTCCTCTGCCTGTGGAATTTTCCAGGCAAGAATACTGGAGTGGATTGCCATTCTCTTTTTCCAGGGGATCTTCCCAACCCAGGGATCGAATCTAAGTTTCCTGAGTTGCCGGCAGATTCTTCACCGTCTGAGACACCAGGGGGCTCTGTAGGTGGGCATATGGTACAGAAACCTATCTTGTCCATTGACTTTCCCCAATTCCAACTTTCCCAATGCCTGTCTAATTCTATTTATTTTTCCCTAAAATCTTCCCTTCTAGTTATGACCAAGCTAATCATAACTCAAGCAAGTTTATCTACTCTTGGGAGTGAGTATGCCACTGTTTCCTGATTGTCCCAAACAATTTGGAAATCTGTATTAAAACGAACCCAGCCAGCATAAGATCTGGAAGCTCTAGGGATGATGTGAAGTAGAAGTAGCTTCCATATTTTGTGTAAGCTGGTGCTAATCGAGCCAAACCTAAGAAAGCCAGGTTCACTAGTCTTCACTTGTGGTAAGGCAGATGAGCCTGTAGCTTTTGGTTTTACCACAGTGCTGGATTTAAAGCTCTAAAAGAGGCTGCACCAGATAAGTAAACTCTTCATGTGCCCAGAATTTAGTTGTATTTTTTTTTCTTTACTTTTTCTTCTTTTATTTAAAACAAGTGAATCATGAAGTAAGGCATTTTGATAACAGTTTTGTTCATGTATAGTTAATTTGATGGACATAATATGCTAGTAGTTCCAGAGGTAATTGCAATTAAGAATCAACTATAAGATTTAAAACAAACTAACAAAGGTCTGACCTCGCTCATGCTATCCTATTCTATTAGAATCTCAGGGCTTTGGGTTAATAATGTTCATGTGTATTTAAAGTATCCCAAGTGATTCTGATGTATAGACATGATTGAGAACCACTAATATAAAGAAATAGGCAACTAGGAGTAAATTATTTTTCCTTCCTTCAGTGACACATTTACTGAAAGCCACTGTTCTAGATGGTTAATCTTGTTCACTGCATAAAACATTTTTATTGTTTTTAAATATAATTCATTCACATTGTTGAAAAATTATAATTTATAAAGGATACCAAGAGAGAAATACACACAATTTTGGAATAACCATTAGCACTCACTACTTAAGAGTTATAGAAGGGATATATGCTGCCCTAGGTGGCTCAGATGGCAAAGAATCTGCCTGAAATGATTCTTTATGATTCTTTAATGTAGGAGACTCGGATTTGATCCCTGGGTCAGGGAAGACCCCCCCTGGAGAAGGGAATGGCAACCTACTACCAGTGTTCTTGACTGGAGAATCTCCTGGACAGAGGAGCCTGTTGGGCTACAGTCCGTGGGGTCACAAAGAGTTGGGCACAGCCGAGTGACTAACACACATAACATTTCAAAGTAAAAAATCAAAGTTCCCTACTTGTCCCCATGTTCCTTTCTCCTCATAGCAAATCAAACTCTTAAGGTCATTGTGCTCTCTTACATTTCACTTATGTTATATCCTCCTTAAAATTTAACAACATTAAACTGACCAGAGCACTGAGAGAGATCTAAAGCAAGTGGATTTGGGGACCATCAGGGCAAAATCCAGGGCACGGCTACGGGTTGGTTAGTGGGCACTGTCACAGAACTCCCAGGTGATGCTGTTTCTCTTCCCTCTGAAGGAAGGTCTGCAGGGCTGAGGCAGAAAAATGGAAAGCCTCTCATCTCCAGCCTTGACAGCTTAGTCTGTTCAGAATTCCAACTAACTTTCTTTTCTCTAAATTCTTTTTATTTCAGGGACTTAATCTTTTTTCACTTCCTGTTTTACAAAGCTTCGCTTACAGTTCTTTGCATGGTTTACTTCTGTTGGAGAAACTATGTGAGAGGCAGTTTTTACCAGGCAGGTCTGGGCAGGTAACTGTTTAAATGTGTGGATTACCTGTATCACCTCTCCCATGCCTAGGGGAAACGGTTCTTTCCATCACACCCTACCTGAATTTTAGTGTGGATGCAGTATCGTCACAATTAGATACTGAAGACAAACTTCTTTTTCTTAAATGTTGCAGCTTCTCATGTGATTACTCAATAGCCTTATTGCACTGACTTTTCTCTAGGAATGAAGCCCAGAGTGATGAAAGAAGCAATTTCTACTCCATCACGAGTGACCCACAGAGATCAGGAATGGTATGATGCTGAAATTGCCAGAAAACTTCAAGAGGAAGAAATTTTGGTGAGCAGAATTTAACACAAGATTTTAGGTGAATCAGGTTTTTTTGTGAATTGAATCAACCTTGGTATTTATATAAATAGATGTTTTAGTCCTTTCTATTGAGAAACTGATACCTTTTTTATGGGTAAAAAAAGCAAGACAACAGGAATGAAGTGTCAGTTTTATTCACTGAGTAAGCATTCAGTTCAGTTCAGTTCAGTCCAGTCACTCAGTCATGTTCGACTCTTTGTGACCCCGTGGACTGCAGCACTCCAGGCCTCCTTGTCCATCACCAGTTCCCGGAGCTTACTCAAACTCATGTCCATTGAGTCGGTGATGCCATCCAACCATCTCAACCTCTGTCGTCACCTTCTCCTCCCACTTTCAGTCTTTTCCAGCACCATGGTCTTTTCAAATGAGTCAGTTCTTCGCATCAGGTGGCCAAAGTATTGGAGTTTCAGCTTCAACATCAGTCCTTCCGATGAATATTCAGGACTGATCTCCTTTAGGATGGACCGGTTGGATCTCCTTGCAGTCCAAGGACTTTCAAGAGTCTTTTCCAACACCACAGTTCAAAACCATCAGCTCTTCAGCGCTCAGCTTTCTTTATAAACCAAATCTCACATCCATAAGTGACTACTGGAAAGATCATAACTTTGACTAGATGGAAGTTTGTTGACAAAGTAATGTCTCTGCTTTTTAATATGCTGTCTAGGTTGGTCATAACTTTCCTTCCAAGGAGTAAGCATCTTTTAATTTCATGGTTGCAGTCACCATCTTCAGTGAAATTTGGAGCCCAAAGAAATAAAGTCAGCCACTGTTTCCACTGTTTCCCCATCTATTTGCCATGAAGTGATGGGACCTGATGCCATGATCTGAGTTTTCTGCATGTTGAGCTTTAAGCCAACTTTTCCACTTTCCTTTTTCACTTTCATCGAGAGGTTCTTTAGTTCCTCTTCACTTTCTGCCATAAGGGTGGTGTCATCTGCATATCTGAGGTTATTGATATTTCTCCCAGTAATATTTATTCCACCTTGTGCTTCCTCCAGCCCAGCGTTTCTTATGATGTACTCTGCATATAAGTTAAATAAGCAGTGTGACAATATACAGCCTTGATGTACTCCTTTTCCTATTTGGAACGAGTCTTTTGTTCCATGTCCAGTTCTAACTGTTGCTTCCTGACCTGAATACAAATTTCTCAAGAGGCAGGTCAGTTGATCTGGTATTCCCATCTCTTTCAGAATTTTCCACAGTTTATTGTGATCCACACTGTCAAAGGCTTTGGCATTGTCAATAAAGCAGAAATAGATGTTTTTCTGGAATTCTCTTTCTTTTTCAATGATCCAGCAGATGTTGGCCATTTGATCTCTGGTTCCTTTACCTTTTCTAGAACCAACTTGAACATCTGGAAGTTGACGGTTCACGTATTGCTGAAGCCTGGCTTGGAGAATTTTGAGCACTAGTTTGCTAGCATGTGAGATGAGTGCAGTTGTGCGGTAGTCTGAGCATTCTATGGCATTGCCTTTCTTTGTGATTGGAATGAAAACTGACCTTTTCCAGTCCTGTGGCCACTGCTGAGTTTTCCAAATTTGCTGACATATTGAATGCAGTGCTTTCACAGTATCATCTTTCAAAATATGAAATAGCTCAACTGCAATTCCATCACTTCCACTAGCTTTGTTCATAGTGAGGCTTTCTAAGGCCCACTTGACTTCACATTCCAGGATGTCTGGCTGCAGGTGAGTGATCACCCCATCATGATTATCTGGATCGTGAAGATCTTTTTTGTACAGTTCTTCCTTGCCACCTCTTCTTAATATCTTCTGCTTCTGTTAGGTCCATACCATTTCTGTCCTTTATCGAGCCCATTTTTGCATGAAATGTTCCCTTGCATTCTCTGATTTTCTTGAAGAGATCTATAGTCTTTCCCATTTTACTGTTTTCCTCTATATCTTTACACTGATCACTGAGGAAGGCTTTCTAATCTCTCCTTGCTAGTCTTTGGAACTCTGCATTCAAATGGGTATATCTTTCCTTTTCTCCTTTGCTTTTCACTTCTCTTCTTTTCACAGCTATTTGTAAGGCCTGCTCAGACAGCCATTTTGCTTTATTGCATTTCGTTTTCTTGGGGATGGTCGTGATTCTTGTCTCCCGTACAGTGTCACGAACTTCTATCCATAGTTCATCAGGCACTCGGTCTATCAGATCTAGTCCCTTAAATCTTTCTCACTTCCACTGTATAACCATAAGGGATTTGATTTAGGTCATAGCTGAATGGTCTAGTGGTTTTCCCCACTTTCTTCAATTTAAGTCAGATTTTGGCAATAAGGAGTTCATGATCTGTTCCACGGTCAGCTCCTGGTCTTGTTGTTGCTGACTGTATAGAGTTTCTCCATCTTTGGCTGCAAAGAGTATAATCAATCCTCAGGGTCTTTTCAAATGAGTCAGCTCTTTGCATCAGGTGGCCAAAGTATTGGAGTTTCAGCTTCAACATCAGACCTTCCAATGAACATTCAGGACTGATTTCCTTTAGGGTGGACTGGTTGAATGTCCTTGCCATCCAGGGGACTCTGAGGAGTCTTCTCCAACACCATAGTTCAAAAGCATCAATACTTTGGCCTTCAGCGTTTTTTATAATCCAGCTCTCACATCCATGCATGACTAGTGGAAAAACCATAGCCTTGACTAGACGGACCTTTGTTGGCAAAGTAATGTCTCTGTTTTTTAATATGCTGTCTAATTTGGTCATAACTTTTCTTCCAAGGAGTAAGCATCTTTTAATTTCATGGCTGCAGTCACCATCTGCAGTGATTTTGGAGCTGAAAGAAATAAAGTTTGCCACTGTTTCCACTGTTTCTCTATCTATTTGCCATGAAGTGATGGGATCGGATGCCATGATCTTTGTTTTCTGAATATTGAGCTTTAAGCCAACTTTTTCACTCTTCTCTTTATTATGCACTGTATAATTTGGTAAAAATAGACTCTGTTCTGGCTAATGATTGCCAGGAGCAATATTAATAATGTCAAATATGCAGATGAACTGAACTGAAAGACCTGTCCCACCAGATTGTCTCGAGCCCAGAGTGCCTTACGCCACCCTGAACTCCCTCAGGTTGTGTTGAAGGTCAACAGGTGCCACAGTGCAGGGTTTAGTGTTTGCAGAGTCAGTTGGCGAATGCCCTGTTTTTTCAGTTGTTGGCTACTATCTTGGCAAGTGCCAGCGTGTAGCTGACTATATATATATATATATATATATGTGTGTGTGTGTGTGTATGTATAATGGAATATTATTCAAGTATTAAAATGAGGAAATCCTTCTGTGCAACAGACTCTGTGTCCGAACTTAACTGGCTAATGAAAGCATACAAACTGATTATCATCTTCAGGGATGTGGATCACAATTAATTTCAAATACCAGTATTTTTTTCTTTTCTTTTTTTTTTTAATGTAAGCCTTTCCCCCCCCCCCCCCCCCTGCCAATGGACAACTTGATTCCAGTTAAATTATACTTTTTGTATTTTCTGTACCATAGGCTACCCAGGTGGACATGAGAGCAGCTCAAGTTGCCCAAGATGAGGTGTGTTCATGTTAATTTGTTTAGCCATTACTCTTTGGAAATATCCCAGTAATTTTCTACTTACAGCTTTGCAATTTTTGTTTAGGAAATCGCTAGACTTCTAATGGCCGAAGAAAAGAAAGCTTACAAGAAAGCCAGGGAGCGGGAGAAATCATCTTTGGACAAGAGGAAGCATGACCCTGAGTGGAAGGTAGAGTCTGTTGTTTTAGTGAGAAATAAAGGTTAAACTGTAATGGGGGGTCCTCTTTTAGGGCAGGCTCACAGATATATTTAGGGTATATGAATTATCTGTTTCTCGTATGTGAATCTGACTTATAAGAGTTGTCTCACCATGAAATATCATACTGAATTCTTGAAAGTAACTAGGTAAAGAAGTTACTTATGAGGTTGAAAAACTCAGTTCCTTCATTTTAAGACCCACTGAGAGGTAGATGCCTGTGGCCACAAGCAGACATAATTTTACTCTGCTTGTCTTCTAGGAGAATGCAGTGTTTTCCACATGCTCTTAAATTTCCATAGTGGCCTTCCCCTCCTCTTTGGACTTTTCTGATCGCTTATATTGTCCTTCCTTCTTGATCCTATGCCAGCTGTCTCTCTTGCCTCTGGCATCACTTGATCCATGACAGATGGACAGCCATTCTTATCACCAGCCATCATTGCTTATGAAACTATCTAGCATGAGCTTCAATTGTTACCTTCTTCTCGTTATTCAGAAATGATAGAGATAAAATAGTAAGTGCTGTTCATTCTGCCATAGTCCAATTACTGTATGTGGTGACCGCAAGTTTCATTGAACAGATCTTACTCATTAGTTTCTGTGTGCAAAGCACCACTCTTGACTTACAGGGAGAGACAAAGCTAGATTTTCCTCAGAATAATGTATCATGTTGGGAAGAAGACAAACTCTAGACAGCTAACAAATGTGAGGTCAGGCTGGCTGAAAAATGCATAATGGAAAAATAAAAGGAGCTGGAGTGAGGATTTATACTGTAAAGGCTTTTAGGGAGGCAGTCTGTACTGGACTGGAAGGGTGCAACCAGGTGTGTATCCATGATATGGTTGAGGTTGCGCTCAGTTCTCCTGCCCACTTCTCTCCTTCTCTCAAACAAAATCCTCCCTTGGGCCTCTGGTCCTGTCTCAGTCTCAGCATATGTTTTGAGAAAAACGAAGAAAGAGAAAGTATTGCAATAGTATTTCTCTACTGTTGCCTGTTGCTCCATTGTGAATCTAAAAGCAAATGAAAATATTATTTCCATGTTATCTATCTACCCTGTTCGTAATTCAGGATTTCTCCAAACAGACATACATCATTTTCATAGAAGGCTTCCCAAATGCTCCTTTTATGTAAATTAAACTGCAAGTAATTGCCCAAGAGTTCCTCAAGTTCTTTGTTAACTCAGCTATGCTGGAGTAGGTATTTTTAAAGATTACAAATCAGGAAGGGAAGAGGAAGAAGGTCACATTTCTTGCAAGCATCAGGACTTCTGTTATTTTTAGATTCTGTCAGTGGGGCTGGAGTTGTTTCTGTCTAGAAATGTTGGCATGAACATGCCTTGTTTCTGGGCTTGAAAGTTATCATACCTAAGTCAGATGTTAAGAAACAAGTTTAAGAGCATGAAGCTGGATTCTCTATACTCTGGGAGTCTTCCAGTTCTGATACTGAACCAAACTTGGATCTGCTCGCTCTTGCATAGTAAAGCAAATCTACTAATAATATTGTGGTGAAGGAAAGTGTAACATTTATTGTAAGGCTCCATACATGTAGTCAGGGACAGCTAGTACTCAAAAGGCCCGAACTCCCTAGTAGGTTTTAGGAAAACATTTTTAAAAGATTGGAGATGATGTGCTTGTGGTCATCAGGTAGTTCATGTCTTCCATCTGGTGGGGGTTTTCACATCTGTAAAACCACTCAGGGAGTAAGCGCCATATACTTTTATGTAAGTACTTCATAAAAGAGCTGAAGCAGAGGATATGGGGGAGGGGGAAGGCTTGAGAGATTCGTGCTCAGTTACAGTTCTTGTCAGCTGCCATGTAGCTCTGCCATGTGATAGAGCCTGTTTGTGAGGGCTTAGTCCACTCATCTGGTTGTACTGACAACCTGAAACACTCTTTCATAACTATAATTTTTTGGTCTCTAAGTGACTGTGTTTAAAAATATTCTATGTTGCTAAGCTAGGTGTAAGTAACCTAAAATTATGAAAGAGTTTGACATCATTTAGACAGTCTATAAATCTAATCTTTCTCTGTTTGCTCTTTTCTGTGTGTGTGTCTTTTTTCTTTCCCCCTTAGCCCAAAACAGCTAAATCAGCACACTCAAAGTCAAAAGAGAGTGATGAACCTCACCGTTCTAAGAATGACAGACCAGCACGGTAAGATGATACCTGAAAAGGGGAGTGAGGATCTTGACCTTGGGGTGAGCAAGATATATTGGCTGCCTGTAAAGAGTGTTTGTTCCTTGGAGAGGAGATCCAGAAATCTGCAGTTGTGAGGTGGTATCAAGTCTTGCAGAATTATTTTCAAGCTTTGTTTTCTGTTTTAAATTGAGTTGAACCAGTCAAGTCAGGAAGATGGGGAATTTTACAGAAGCTGAGGTAAGGAGAGATGAGATTAACCATTTTCTTAAGTAAAATCTCAGGTTTTAAATGTTTACTGAGTTCCATGATCACATTGGTGTGTGCATGACGTTTCCACATGTCTAAATTCATTTCTGTGTGAGTCTCAGTGTCCTAGGCAAACACTCGCTTCAGTCATTGCAGACTGTTCTCCATCCCGCTACAACACAGAGCTATGACCGCAGTATGTGTGTACTTTCTAACTTCTCTCAGGCGGTCTGGGGTCATGATTATGGAGCAACTGCTACTTTCCCACTGCAAATTGTCAACATTTAAGTCTTTGGGAAGCAACCTTTATTTTTTCTTTATTGCTTTCTGTTGCTTTTCAAGGAAAAACTGACTGGAAGAGGAAGAAAGAATGTTAAATAGAAAAAGACAAAAGTAACACTAAATCTAACATTTGAAATCTCTACACTATTGAAACTTTGTACAGTAGTTTGGTCCTGATTATTAATGATATGTTTACTGATTATTAAAGCATAAGTTTTATGACACTGAAAAATATACACCCTTGTTTTCACTCATTCATTGCTCACGCTTAAACTACTAGACTTATTTCCTCAAATAGAATATATTTAGTGTTCTTAAAAAGCCATACTCTATTTTTAAACCCATGGGCTTTCAGAAGATAAATATCTTTCAGAAAATTATATCAGATTGTAAAACTTTAGGGCACAGTAGTGTAGTTTGTCTAATTGTATAAAATTGATTCTTCTTATAGCTTTTAGTTACACACATGCCAAATGTCTTTTAAAGCAAATTTTAGATTTAGTTCAGCTTTATATCCCTGCACAACATCCAAGTAAAATAAGAACTAATCTGTTCTCAGTAGGTAAATAGGTAGGTGTTGCTTATTATGCCGTTTTTTTTTTTTAATGGAGTTAAAATCATCTTATTTTGCAGCCTTTGAAGTCCTTGGACTTTTTAGAGCACCAGTATTTTTGACAGCATATGGTAGAACAGTCTGAAATGTCTATTTAAAGGATTTATTAAAGTTAAAAACAACTTTCTTAAAAATATTTGATATATTGAAAGAATGAATAATCAAATGATCCTGTGTTAAAACTAGCCATTGTAAATGAGTGAAAAGTGGCCCAAGACTAGTAAAACTGAAGTCATCTTTTGACTTAAGAGGAATATTTGTCTTTAACTATTAAAATAAATAAAAATTTTGTCAATAAAAAAATACTAAAAGAAAAAAATATCTTTCTTTGCAGAAAGACTCTATATATGGCAAAACAAAATGAATAAGAATTTTATGAAACCTGTATTTTCATAGTTAAAACTTATAGCTTATGAACTTATTATAGATAACTTGTACAATTAATGTTAGAAGGTATGCTTCATTAAGGTTAGAGTCTGTGGTTTCCTGTTTCGCATTTAATCATGGTGGAAGATGAGTTAACCATTTGTACAGAAAGAGATGCTTCCAAGGATTGGGAAACATGGAGCTTGCTAGTTCAAGATGTTTACTTCAGTGTAGTACTAATAGTGGTACAGGGGAAATGGATTCTCATGTAGAACTTATAACAGTCATGGTTAAAAGTCATTTTCGTTGTCCATTAAAGATTTCTACTCTAAAAAACAGAAAACTAGTTGGCAATCTGAATTAATTCCAATTCCTTGTAATTGGAAAAGTTTTAACCTAAGTTCTAAACTGTTATAACTATAGGATTTTATATTAATAATGCTACTTGATATTTTGTTTTTGTATTTTTCCCTTAGAAAACCTTAAGGATTTTATAAATATCATTTGGCTCCTACAGTGCTCTTATGAACATGAAATATATTTTTCTCCACTTATTCACTTATCCAGGATTTATTGAGCCCCATAATAATTGCCCAGACCCAGAGTAAGTGGCAGTCAACAAAAATTTTCTTGCTCTTATGAAATTTATAATCTAAACAGACAATTATGCAACTAACTACTATGATTGTGTTAAATGCTAAGGATGAAAAATGCAGGTTGTTGGAAGAGCATTTAACCTAGTCTGGGTGTCTGGGAAGGCTTTTTGAAGAAATGAATTTTGAGTGAATTCTGAAGTATATTCGGTTTTATCACTAGCTTAAAGATATAAATCATTTCATTAGAACAGTTGGAAACAGGTAATCCTAATACATCAGAAACTATAAAACAAACTATTAGTTAACAAGATTTTTCCAACTTTGGATTTAAATACCCCTAACTGAAATAACTGTCTCCTGTGCAACTAATAATTTGGTAGGACCCCTGGAAGCATTAACCCAAGATAGGTTCTCCACATAAGCAAAAAGTTAATAAAACAGCACACCAGATAATTGAGGGCATCCTAGACTGATTTGTTTATCCTCATGTGGGATCCTAGAGGATTTGTTGACATCCTAAACTTTGTTCAACACTTCAACATCCCTTTCCTTGGTGATGAGTTTTTCTGACAATACCAGTTGGCTTCTGTTTCTCCAGTATTTGGTCATCTAATGAGGATAATAAGAGTAAAATATAGACCCTGCCACCCTGATTACAAATCCTGTTTTCTTGAGTGTAAGTTACTTCTTTAGTTAACACTCTTAATTCTGGAGTCAGATCGCTTTGTCTCAACTTTACCTGCCGAGACTTAGGTTACTCTTTAAAGGTGAATGTTCTAAATGTCTGTGACTAATGAAAGAAAAACACTTAATTAATTTCTAATATTTATAAGCAACTGATTCCACGCTCTTAACACACAATTTGAGCACACCTTTGGGAAACACCAGAAAAATGAGATTTTCTTTTATAGCTTTATCAATGCCAAGCATCTGCAAAAATCTGTTATATAATTAAAATAATAAAAGTTTGGAGTATTAAAAATTTTCCAAATTTTTTTTTACAGTTGTCTTGTTTTGCCATCAAGTTGCACATGTATTCAAGCTGTCCATTCCTTCTCTAAGCTTTACTCTGCCTCCTAGTGGCCTAATGAACTTTGCTCTAAGTTTCCTGTGTGCCCAATATCCCATCTCCCTCCCTTCTTAGCTGCTGCCTTCTCTCCCTTAATTACTTTCTTCCCAGATCTGTCTTTTCCTTTCTTTCTCTTTTTCTTGATGAAACCTGTGAAAACAAAATGTATTTCTCATTAATAGCAGTGGTCATATCTCATTGATCTTTGTTTATCTATCCCTTAGCACAGTGAATGACTGTGAATGTATTAGTTGCTCAGTTGTGTCCGACTCTCGGCAATCTCATGGACTGCAGCCCGCCAGGCTCCTCTGTCCATGTGATTCTGCAGGCAAGAATACTGGAGAGGGTTTCTATTTCCTTCTCCAGGGGATCTTCCTGACCCAAGGATCGAACCCAGGTCTCCCGCATTACAGGCAGATACTTTACCACCTGGGAAGCCTGCCAGTGCCTCACACTTATTAGCACAATGCCCTCACACTTATTAGATGCTCAGAAGATACTTGTTTTTATTGAATTATGTGCATCAAAACAAAGAAACAAGTTAAATAATTTATCCAAGATTATACAACTGGCTAGCAACCTCAATGAGGATTCTGAAATATTCTGGCTTTGCATCTCCACTGAAACTATTTTTTCTAAGTGATCCAGTGAGGGGTGGAATCTTAGTTATCACTACATAGAGTATCTCTTTAAATCTTGACTTTTCTTAGGCCACCACCACCTGCCATGACAGATGCTGAGGGTTTGGATTACACTCCTTCTGGAAACCAGCATAATTCCACACGTCACTATTCAAAATCAGAGCCTTCTCATAAAGGTAAGACAAATGAATATAGTCAGCTGTAAGATCTTTTTTAATAATCGCCATGCTATAGTGGAAAAGCCAGGTGCTATATTATAGATCATTAGAGTGGAAAAATAAGTTAGTCTTCTTCTGAGCAGATCATTATGTTATTCTTCATTTATTAGAGGGCTTCCCTGATAGTTCGGTTGGTGAAGAATCTGCCTATAAGATGGGAGACTATGGTTTGATTCCTGGGTTGGGAAGATCCACTGGAGATCATTATATTATTCTTCATTTGTTAAAAAACAAACAAAAAAATGATTTAAAAAAAGAAAGCAGACACCTTAAATTGAAAGGAAGATTTTCTTTTTGCACTTGTTGAGCTTTGAACAACACAGTTTTGAACTGCTCAAGTGTCCATTTATACATGGATTTTTTTTTTTCCTTCCTGTAGTGAATACTGTAGTATTACACCATCCATGTTGGTTGGGTCAGCAAACAAATATACAGAAGGCCTCTGTAAATTGTACATGGATTTTCAGCCATGGAAAGGGTCAGTGCCTCTGCCCCCTCTGCATTGTTCAGGGGTTAACAGAATTTGCATTTTCTCCAGGGAGAGTTCATAGCTTTTGTCAGATTTTTAATGGGTGGCTATGTACCCCATTTAGATCTATTGGACTTTTACTGTCCTGGCTATTGTTTCCCATCTGCCCATGATTCTCTTTTAATTAGATTAAAGTACACAGATACACATACACATCACAGAAACACATCACATAGAAGAAAAATAGGGCAAAGAAAATGAGGAAACACATGAGATCTAAGTTGGACCAGATCTTTAAAATGAAAGGAATAATCAGGTCTGTCTCCTTTACCAACGGTAGGCATTGACTTAATGTGTAATTTTATGATAGTCATAAAATGAGATAATGAAAATATAGTTTCTCATATTAATTTGCTCATCTAAAAGTATAGGTGATTTTAATGATGTCAGCAGTCAGGATTATATAAGTAAAATACATCAAAGCAAATTGCAACAGACTTCACAAATATTCGGTCTTATTAGTTGATGTTTTTTATTTTTTTAATATTTTTTGAAGATTACTTAGGTGATGTTTTCATTATCTTTCCCCAAATCTAAGTTTTTCCAGGCTTACTTAAATGTTCTTTTCTGCAGTGATATACAAGATACCAATGCACAGGTGCCACTCCGGACCCATTAAATTAGAATTTGGGGGACATGTTTTGCCAGGCATTGTATTGTTTTAAAATCTCTCCTTATCCTCCAATTAAAAATAATAAAAAATTCTCCTTCTCCTGCTCCCCTATCATTCTGTCATTTATCCAATGTTGAGAATAAGACAGAAAGATGAGATTAGTTGAACATTATCAAAACAACCCATACACTATGATTTTCATCAGTTGGTGACCTTTTCAGCCTCCCTTGTTTAACTCGTGATTATGATTTCTTTCTCGAATTATATACAAGCATTCCTTTTAGGAAGTGCATTCATGTCCTTGCCATACATTTGATACATACTACTAAACCAACACATTGATTCTGAATATAAGTACAGTTTCCCTAGGTACCTATCTGCAGCAGATTGGTTCTAGAATTCCCGAGGATCTCAAAATCCCCGGATTCTTAAGCCCCTTATATAAAATGTCGTAGTATTTGCATATGACCTACATATATCCTCCCCTAAACTTTAAACCATCTCTAGATTACTTATATTAATAATGCATAATACAGTGTAAATGCTGTGTAAATACTTCAAACATATGTCAAATTCAAGTTTTGCTTTTTGGAACTTTCTGGGATTTTTTTTTCTGAATATTTTCAATCCATGCTGGATGGAGAACCCACAGATACAGAGAGCCAATTTGTATGCTTACAACCAAAAACAAACAAAACACATGAACCATTTGAAATGCATAGAAATATAGATAACATTGTTTTATTTGAACAGGGAGAAAAACTGTGTCTCAGAGATTTTTTCCTTAATTGTTTTTCTTCCTTTTTCCTTCTCTCTTCAGGTTTCCATTATAAACCATAAAAACCTAGGAATCTGCCTTGAAAACGGACTCACTGTAGCAAAATTACTGGATGATACAGAACACATTCCACGCTTATTTTTTTCTTCCTCTATTTTGTATTCCTGAGATTTATCCTCAATTGTTTTTTGGACCATGAATAATTTTCATTCATTTAAAATGTTTTGGTTATTCCTCATCACTTGGGCAGTACAAGAAAATCTAGCTTCTGAATATTGGCCATCTCTATGGAGCATATGCTTCCTGGGGTATAGTATATAAGAGCTCTATAAAATGCCATTTTCATTAGGTATGGAGTATTGATATTTAATGAATAGGCTTTACTTAGCAATTAGGATTTTGTGGAGGTAATGATCGAAGTAAAACATAATGTTTGGATGCAATGCAGAATAAAAGAATATAAGAAATAGCTTTTTTGGTTCATTAGTGTATGATATATTAAAAGATAAGAGACTTCTGCTTTTTTTTTTTGCTATTCAGGGAAAGACAAAAATCACAACCATAAAGTAGTTAAACAGAAACATAAAAAGGAACAGTTGAAATATGTAACTAACTATAAAGACTGTAGAGGTTTTATGTATTCTTACACACCCTCCTGGGAAAATTTGGCCTAGATGTCATTTACTAACACCATCTTTGCCATTGCCTCCTCAATAGCAAGAATTCTGAAGCCTCTGGGCATTGAACCATTTTTTAGAACTTATTGGCTAAAATTTAATTCTAAGAAGTTTAAACTCAAGTCTGCATGATCAGTTAAAGATGAAAAATTTTGTATCCCTTCTCTTATTTTACATTTACGTATAAAGCCAAGAGAATTAGAATTGGAAAGATGTTTATATAAGTGATGATGCTGTTGTTTTTTCTGGCTGTAAAATTGAATTTTTCCTCTTGCATATAAAACATAGCAGCATTGGTTGGCAACCTCTCAAAAATATTTTGTGTATCTATCAATAAGCAGATTAATTGGACTTGAAGTTGATAAAGAAGTCCTTCAGCCAAGTATTTGGTCCTGCACATATGTTAGTGACACATGGGTGCTGGATTACTTTGTGCCAGACCTTAAACCCCTCTTCAGGAAATCTGGAATTTTTGTTAATCTTCTAGCCTCATGGAAATGCTTCTTTTTCCATACTGGTTAGTTAACATAAATATCAGTCATGCTGTATATTCAGCATATTTATACTTGAGAAAAAAGTTGTTAATCCATCCTTTCTGGCTGGGAATTTGCCTTCTGTTTGCCTTATCTTTTGAAATAGTCTAGTTGGGCAGTATTCACGAAGTTTTTTAGACTAGCTTCTCAGAGGATTTGGGTTTTTCATTTTGAGGAATAGTTTTAGTTTCATAGTTTTTGGATTGTATGAACTTAAGTAAAGGATAATACTTAAGAGTTAAGTTTTGAGAAAATAATAGTCTAGAAATAAAACCCATAAGGTTGTAGTCATTTTGGAGAAATAGGGAAAGGGAAATAACAGAACTTTGCATGTCCAGGATGAAATGACTGAGGAAGAAAAATCTTCAGTTAAATAGACAAGAGGAGCCCAAATGGAGATCCTAGCCTTAAATCAAATTCTAGAGGATGTTTTCAATATCAAAGGTTAGGCCTTGTTGATTCATAGTAATGCTATATTTTTCTTTGTCTGCCCTGTGATTTTGTTTCATGTTTTAAGAAGTTTTTTATAGTAGCTTTAAAGAAAAGAAAAAATGTATTTTTATTTGAAAATCAGGCAAATGGGCAACATCATTTGCCATATTTTTATTTTATAAATGTTTATTTTTCTATCTCATACAATGGATCAGTTCTTTTCAAATTATCAATTTATCCTTTCATGTACTACTTCATGCAATCATATTTATTACTGTAAAATGCTAACTGGGTGTAGTTTACTCAAAAAATGTCAGGTCACTTTACATGTAACCAAGATGTTAGTGTTTCAGCTATGTTAGTAAGTGACCAAAGGTAATATTTCCCTCGTTACACACAATTCAACATCTGTATTGAAAATTCGTTATTTTTTTTAATGTTTTTAAAAGATCAGAGTTTTAAAATATTTTAATTTTATTTTTTTTTTGTAAAGCAAACACTTTTTAAGGAGTATCAGAGTAATTCTTTCCCTGTGAATAAGAAGACACATCAAACAACCAGTAGAATTCCTCTTATTCTCATTCAAATAGTGTAATTGTTTATTATTGTTAATTTTGAGACTATAGAAGCAACTGTGTGTTTCCATGGAATTTTCCAGGCAAGAATACTGAAGTGGGTTGCCATTTCTTACTCCAGGGGATCTTTCCAACCCAGGGATCGAACCTGGGTCTCCTGCATTGCAGGTGGATTCTTCACCACTGCGCCACCTGAGAAGCCCCCTTTAGAGGCAACTAGCACTTTATTTTAAGAAACTGCCAGACATCTTCACTATGTTCTCTGCTTTCCACTTGTCATTTTTATATAAACATGAAAGCATTTATTTTATTTCCTTTCCTACTGCTGGAACACACGCAGTTTAATTTTTAGATCCACAGTGTATTATGCTTTAATGTTGTGATGTAAAGTAATCATTCTGGCTTTGGAAAATCCTTCCTGTTTCCATACCTCTGTTCTCCCAGGGGCCAGACCCTGTTAACATCAGTGTTACCGAATGAGCACAGTGTGTCGTGGAGCCTTATCATGAGGCTGCTGGACATGGACACCCCATCACCCCAACCTAACTTTTTGTAAGTCATCACCTGGAAGCAAGGTTAGAAAAGGGTCAGTTTAAAATGTTCTGAGTTGAAAAAAAATGTGACTATATTGTCAGATTGTTGTTAGACATAATTTTATTGGGTGACCGGACGGTTGTTTCACATGCTTGAAAATGACACTGAGCGTTTTAGAAGGTGACTTTGCACACAGTGACTTAATGTTTATCAAGTGAATTTACAGTAACCAGCAGCAGACGAACTGCAGAAAAGACTTCATGGGTTTTGATCTGAAGTAGAAAAGATACGGATAGATGCTCCCAAGAGGAAAACCTTTCTAGAATAGCAGTGGCCACTTGGATCTAAATCAATGTATTCCAAAAAGCATGACCTTGGGCCTTGTGTTCCACTGAACTCACTTGAGAAAATTAGGAACCAAACCTGTTTTCCCCTTTCCTTTGCGTGGCCTGCAGCAGACCTGGATGATAAACAATCCATTGCTAACTTTATCCATACCTTTTGCACAATGTTGGGACTTTTCAGTATAAAACTAATGTTTAACTGATAATTATTTTTCTTTAATGCTGTCAGATATTCTCCGAATTTTGTCCTGTGCCAAGTTGCTCTTTAGAAACCCCTGGTATAATATGGTGCATTCAGTTTACCACATGAGTGGTTAACATTTTAGGGCCTTGATTTTTAATGAGTGTTGCCTTTATATAAAAATCACGTTGGGGGAGATTATTAATTTAGTCAGTGTTGATTTTCTTGAAAGGTAACTGTGGTGATTGTAATATCCTCAGCCTATTAAAGGCACAAGACTGCCATGTAAGCAGCTTTCTGAAGAACTGAGAACAAAATAGAACTTGCTCTCAAAGGCTTGTTTCCCTTTGGTTTGTGTTGGGGCCTTTAATGTAGAAAGGGAACCCTTCAGGTAGATTTCACTGTTACATAGTGTGTCATATTCTGATAACATCAGTTTTTTAGAACGAAACATACAAAAATCAAAACCTGCTGTTTGAGCAAAAAGGAAAAGAAAAAAAAAATTGCTTACAGCTCAGAGTCAAGTGATTAGATAAGGTGGTCCCATTTTTCCTTCTGTCCGGTGGTGCCTGTTTCTTAAAGCCATAACTGCTGGTCTCACTGGTGATAGGATCTTTTTCCCCCTCATCTATTGTAGGTCAGCTGGGCAGGGAGGAGCACAGCGGGGACTGTCCCGATAGTACTGCACGGGGCGCAGTGTCACCCAGGGTTCTCCAGGAAGCCCGTGACTTTCATCCCTGGTGGTACATAAGATTATCAAAGGGAAGAGCTGAGGCTGCTGTTGCTCCTGCCGTTTAACTCTCGTTAGAAATGGTAGATTTATTTCTAGAGAAGTCAAGAAGGGAAGGGTAAAGAAGGAAACCCTCACGTCTACAGTCACTTCTCGTATGAGACTTACCACTTATGTCAGCGACGTCTGTCAGGAGCAGTATTGCCTTAAATTAGTTTGATTCTGACCAAGGTCAGCATACTGTATTTCATATAGATGAGTGACTGTCAGCTCTCCATTGAGGTATCAAATTCACAGGTGAGCCCCAGACATCCTTGTCATCAGCCGTTTCGGACCTCCCCCCACCGAGCTGTGGGTACGTACACACTGGTAGGTGTGTCATTTCATTTCAAATTGCCTCTCAGTTTGTGAATGAGCAGTGGCACAATCAGGAAGGCAGGTGGCCGGAGAGTGAGCGTATTCTTCAGGTGATCACCTCCTGAATAATTGAGAGTTGACTGTCTTCATTTCCTATGGTGTTTGTGTAGAAGATGTTGCCAAAGGTTCTGTTATGCAGTGAAGTCAGTTACTCTGTAAACATTTTGCTAACACTCTTATGTATTGAAATGCATACATATGTTAACAAAAAAGGAGAAAAGCCAAACAAAACAGAGACATTTACTCCAATGGGAGATTTGTTGATGTGAAAAGTGTTTCTATTTGATTACTTTCAAGAGAAAATCAGAAAAACTTTTGCTAGGGTAGGGAAGACACTAGAGTGTTTTTTTTTTAGGCTTTTATTTGATGCCATAGAGTAACACAATGTCATCTAAGTAATCATGTTGATTTGTGGAAATGTCTGGTCCTAAAGGTCACTCTTTCTGCCCTTAAATATTTGTGGACACTGCCTAGAAATATGTTCCTAATAGACTTACATTTTTTTGTGTATTCTCAGCAAACTAGAAAATGTTTCTCTCACTTTAGAGTAAATTTACGTAGCCTAAGGAACCGGCACTGTGCTGATTTCAGCATTTCGGATAAGGAGAGTTAGTTGTGTAACTTAGTGCCCGTGACTCATTGCTGGGGTTCATATAGAAAGAATGGAAGAATTGAAAGACAGGGTCTGAATGACATTTCCTTCACAAAAGAGCAAGGATTAAGTACAGTACTGTTACACATCATTTGCTTGGGAGAAGCTTTTGTTGCCCTGAGTTTCGGACCAAAATTGCTAAAATAGTCTCTAACTATTAAATATAATGGGAAGGATTTTGATGTTAGAATTTTTTAAATTTCTCATTGAATTATCCGCTGGAATCCCTGTAGGTTATAACTTCAGGTTTGCCATCAACTGAAAGCCAAATGCCATTTCCCAGCTACAGCTGTATTTTCCACCTGCCTCTTAAAAGCAACGTAGTATTTGTTCATGAAGTATTATGAGATGATCGGGTATAAAAATGATATTCCAAAGTGAGAATTCTCTGTGAATGCTATTGTCCTTAAGAAGAATCCATCCCAACACACTTGTATTTTGAAAGGTGCTGAATTATAAAGTACAGGAGTTTTTCATATGAATCGAGTTGCTCAGGAAATTTGAAGTGTGCTGTCATTTGTCTTGAAATTTGGAAAAGTATGCTCTTGAGAGATATTAATAACTGCACAGTGCCCAAAAGGTTTTGGATGCTTTGGTAAAGAGTCTTTTGACATTTAGAATGTGGGTGTTTAAACAAATGAGATGTTATCCCTAGCACTTATCAGTTTGTAGCCAAGCCCTGGGGGAAAGGCAGCTTTGAAATAGTTATTTCACAGAATTGAACAGAACCTTAATGGAAAAGAGTTACTGGGCTCAGTCCAGAGAAAGAGGAGGCCACCTCAAATCACATGCCTGTCTAGAGATTAATGAAATTGAGAGACACTGTGGATGCCTTAAAGGTGACTGATATTGGGTCCTGGCGGGTATGTGTGCATCCTTCTGGACGAGGCTGACGGAAGCAGACTGTTTCAATTCACCTTCATACAGCACCCGTTCCTGCTCATGACCTCTTTGGAGAAAGTGAGAACCGTGGTGCTGGAGACGTTCTTGTGTCTTGGGCGGCTGAGGTGGTGATCTCTAGGACTCAAGCCTCCTTCCAGTGCCACTTATACATCTCCATCTATTCATCTATGCAAGCTTGTGTTTCCGTGCTTCATTTTTTACACCTTGCATCCCATTGGATTCCTTTAATGTCAGGTTTAACATTGATATTATGAATAATTTTTAAACCAAAGTATTGTATAAGTCTTTGTGCTTGTTTTCCTGAATGGTTGGAGGCAAACACCAACCTTGTCATTTTCTCTTAATAAAGTCATTCATTTGTTACATCAGTGGTCTCTGTCTCATGTTTTCTTTACTGCATTCAAGGACTTGGGGAGTTCTGCGAGCATTCATTTGTTTTTTCTTTATAAAGTTAACCCTAAAATATCATTTATTAACAGTAGCTTTTTCTTTTATACTGGTTACTGTAACCATGTATAACATTATACTGATGCCTGTGTACTGTGCTTAGTCACTCAATTGTGTCTGACTCTCTGTGACCCAAGGGACTGTAGCCTGCCAGGATCCTCTGTCCATGAGGATTTTGCAGGCAGGTATACTGGATACTGGAGTGGGTTGCCATGTCCTCCTCCAGGGGATCTTCGCAACCCTGGGATCAAACCCAGGTCTCCCACACTGCAGGCAGATTCTTTACTGTCTGTGCCTGGGAAGCCCAAGAATACTGGAGAGGGTAGGCTGCCCCTTCTCCAGGGGATCTTCCTGATCCAGGAATTGAACTGGAGCCTCCTGCATTGCGGGCAGATTCTTTACCAGCTGAGCTACCAAGGAAGCGTATATTGATGCCTAGTACATTAACTCAATGTATTCAACTCAATGTACTCAACAAGTATTCCCAAATCTAAATCCATTAGAGAAATGGCTTTTTTTGTGTGTGTGGTGGTTGATAGCTTGGTTGATTTATTTGAGAGAAAAACAGATGAGTGAATGTTCACACAATAATCCGAATGATTACACTCCATGAGGCCTAAAACAGTCTATCCCACATGTGTATTCCATGGATGTTGAAAATAGGCATCGATACTAACTACCATTTATTGAACATTTTAGCTTTATGAGGTGTGTTTCTGTAACTAATTTTGTCTGCTAGACTATCAATGATGTGGAAACAGATTCTGCAGAAATTCAGCTGGTTACTTAAAACTAAGACACTATTTTCTATGACTATTAAACTGATTTAAGAGAGATAACTAGTTTCCCTGGGCCAGATCCTAGACTTCACTTTCTTCTTTGGCAAATGTTACAGGGAGTCTTAAGTGATCTCCATTATGTATTTATACTACTGTGAAAATGTGCTAAGGAAACCCAATCCAAAATTGGAGTTGGGAAGCCACGAGAGGAGGACTCTCACACGTCCCACGCGTTGCTGCTCGTGTAATTTAGCAGGAAGAAGGAAGATTTCCTCTCTCACTTGGCAACTCTAAGCTGCCCTAGGCTTCAGCCAATGAGAAGACACCACCACTTTGAAATCTCATTCTCCTCAAACAAACTTTTGTTTGAAACAGCCCTTCACTTTGTTCTCCTGACTTGCTTATGTTTCAACATAGCTTGCTTGTCCCAAATTGCAAGTCCTTTTCCCAAATAGAGTCATTTTTGCCTAAGCAAAATTCCTCTTCACTCTGTTTTAACACTGTGTCAGTGCCAGACACCTGAGGAGCACCGGGGATGTGCAGATATTACTCCCCTTTTTTAAAATTGAAGAAATTCAGTGTGCTGATTCAGCCTTCAGTTTCTAAAGAATGGATGAAGCTTGGTAGGGATAAGAGTTTGCATACGTTCTTAATTAAAACTTTAAGTATGTAATTAAGGTAACTTCCTGTAATCTGCAGCAGGAGGCACCCAGTATTCTGGGGTAGGTCTTGTGCATATGCCTGGGTCTGAGTATCAGGCAGTGGCCAGGTGGTGTGGAGAGGAAGCACACAAGACGCCCCTCCTTTAAAGGCATCCAGAAGAACCTTAGCCACCTTCTACACTCTGGAAATTTGGAGACATCTCTGAGAGGACTTTGGGCTACGCCACGTCATAGGGTAGGGATTTGAAGAAATCTCACCCACATATCAAGGGGCAGAAAGATCATGCGTTTCCTCCCTGTTATATCTGAGTCACATTCTTAAACAAACGAACTGAACACTGCAGTAAAGCATGACTAAAGAAATCAACAGGAGTAAGGAGACCTGGGTCCTAGTCCTGGCTGCTGTGAACTTGGTTCAGGGCCTTGGGATACCACTTAATCTTTCTACTGATAAACTTGTTGCAGTGAGGGTTGGTAATCTGTAAGCACTCCTTCAGTTGTAACTTTCTAGAATCCTGTCAAGATGTGTCAGGTTCCTTTAAGATGCTCTGGAAAGAGAAGAATCTCATGCACTACTGGGGGACTGGAAGACCACAAACTTCCTAGGCATTCATTTGAAAGGCCTCATTTCTGACCTTGTATCCTTTAAAAAAATCTGTGCTTATTTTTGACAAATACTATATATGTTTAAGAGGTACAGTGTGATGTTTTGATGTATGTATACACTGAAATGATTATCACAATCAAACTAGCATAACCATCACCTCTCATAGTTACGTGTGTGTGTGTGTGTGTGTGTGTGTGTGGTGAGAACACTTGGGATCTACTCTCTTAGCAAATCTCAGTATGGAGGTTCCTTAAAAAATTAAAAATAGAATAACTGTTGTTCAGTAAGTCGTGTCTGACTCTTTGCAACAACCCCATAGACTACAGCACACCGAGCTACTCTGTCCTCCACCATCTCCCAGAGTTTGCTCAGATTCATGTCCATTGAGTCAGTAATGCTGTCTAATCTCATCCTCTGATGCCGTCTTCTCCTGCCTTCAGTCTTTCCCAGTATCAGGGTCTTTTCCAATGAGTCAGCTCTTTGTATCAGGTGGCCAAAGTATTGGAGCTTCAGGGTCAGCATCAGTCCTTCCAATGAATATTCAGGATTTATTTCCCTTAGGATTGACTGGTTTGATCTCCTTGCAGTCCAAGGGACTCTCAAGAGTCTTCTCCAGCACCACAGTTTGAAAGCACTGATTCTTCAGTGTTCAGTCTTCCTTATGGTCTAACTCTCGTATACAGTACATGACTACTGGGAAAACCATAGTTCTGACTATATGGACCTTGGTCAGTAAAATAATATCTCTGCTTTTTAATACACTGTCTTGGTTTGTCATAGCTTAGGAAGCTGTCAAAGAAATTAAGGTTGTGTCAATATATCCCCAGTCGGCCAAAGAGAGGATAATTTGTGCATCAACAGGGATAATAACTGAAATGGAGAAAAACATATCAAATGTGTTTACATCAATGATTTGAAATGATTTTACCTGCTTAAAACGACCTGCTGTGGTTGTTTTTCTTCAGTTGCTAAGTCGTGTCCTACTCTTCTGTGACCATATGGACTGTAGCCTGCCAGGCTCCTCAGAAGCTGTGGGTCAGTTCATTATTTTGAAAACTGGTGAAGAAGAGGGATAATCAAGGATTTATTCTGCCAATTTTTAAAAAAATTAAGATCTACAACTTATTGATGAATAAATGAATTGTTGATTATGATAAATTTCCCTTTATAGAACAATGTAATAGTCAAATTGTTAAAAATGACAGAATGATATTATAATCATTTTGCAATGCTCAAAGAACAGATAAATCTATACATTGATCACCAACATTCGATATTCTAAGTTCAGTTCAGTTCAGTTCAGTTCAGTTGCTCAGTCATGTCTGACTCTTTGCGACCCCATGAACTGCAGCACGCCAGGCCTCCCTTTCATCACCAACTCCCAGAGTCTACTCAAACCCATGTCCATCAAGTCAGTGATGCCATCTAGCCATCTCATCCTCTGTTGTCCCCTTCTCCTCCTGCCCCTAATGCTTTCCAGCATCAGGGTCTTTTCCAAAGAGACAACTTTTCGCATGAGGTGGTCAAAGTATTGGAGTTTCAGTTTCAACATCAGTCCTTCCAAGTTTTTAGTTCCTCTTCACTTTCTGTCATAAGGGTGGTGTAGTCTGCATATCTGAGGTTATTGATATTTCTCCTGGCAATCTTGATTCCAGCTTGTGCTTCTTCCAGCCCAGCGTTTCTCATGATGTACTCTGCATATAAGTTAAATAAGCAGGGTGACAGTATACAGCCTTGACGTATTCCTTTTCCTATTTGGACCCAGTCTGTTGTTCCATGTCCAGTTCTAACTGTTGCTTTCTGACCTGCATGCAGGTTTCTCAAGAGACAGGTCAGATGGTCTGGTATTCTCCTCTCTTGAAGAATTTTCCACAGTTTATTGTGATCCACACAGTCCAAGGCTTTGGCATAGTCAATAAAGCAGAAATAGGTGTTTTTCTGGAACTCTCTTGCTTTTTTGATAATCTAGTGGATGTTGGCAATTTGATCTCTAGTTCCTCTGCCTTTTCTAAAACCAGCTTGAACATCTGGAAGTTCACGGTTCATGTATCGCTGAAGCCTGGCTTGGAGAATTTTGAGCATTACTTTACTAGCATGTGAGATGAGTGCAATTGTGTGCTAGTTTGAGCATTCTTTGGCATTGCCCTTCTTTGGGATTGGAATGAAAACTGACCTTTTCCAGTCCTGTGGCCATTGCTGAGTTTTCAAAATTTGCTGGCATATTGAGTGTAGCACTTTTCACAGCATCATCTTTTAAGATTTGAAATAGCTCAACTTAAATTCCATCACCTCCACTAGCTTTGTTCATAGTGAGGCTTTCTAAGGCCCACTTGACTTCACATTCCAGGATGTCTGGCTGCAGGTGGGTGATCACCCCATCGTGATTATCTGAGTCGTGAAAATCTTTTTTGTACAGTTCATCTGTGTATTCTTGCCACCTCTTCTTAATGTCTTCTGCTTCTGTTAGGTCCATACCATTTCTGTCCTTAATCGAGTCCATCTTTGCATGAAATGTTCCTTCGGATTCTCTAATTTTCTTGAAGAGATCTCTAGTATTTCCCATTCTACTGTTTTCCTCTATATCTTTGCATTGATCACTGAGGAAGGCTTTTTTATCTCTCCTTGTTAGTCTTTGGAACTCTGCATTCAGATGGGAATATCTTTCCTTTTCTCCTTTGCTTTTTGCTTCTCTTCTTTTCACAACTATTTGTAAGGCCTGCTCAGACAGCCATTTTGCTTTTTTGCATTTCTTTTTCTTGGGGATGGTCTTAATCCCTGTCTCCTGTACAATGTCATGAACCTCTGTCCATAGTTCTTAAGGCACTCTGTCTATCAGATCTAGTCCCTTAAATCTATTTCTCACTTCCACTGTATAATTTTAAGGGATATGATTTAGGTCATACCTGAATGGTCTAGTGGTTTTCCCTACTTTCTTCAGTTTAAGTCTGAATTTGGCAATAAGTTTATGATCTGAGCCATAGTCATCCCTCAGTCTTGTTTTTGCTGACTGTATAGAGCTTCTCCATCTTTGGCTGCAAAGAATATTATCAATTTGACTTTGGTGTTGACCATCTGATGATGTCCATGTGTAGAGTCTTCTCTTGTGTTGTTGGAAGAGGGTGTTTGCTATGACCAGTGCGTTCTCTTGGAAAAACTCTATTAACCTTTGCCCTGCTTCATTCTGTACTCCAAGGCCAAATTTGCCTGTTACTACAGGTGTTTCCTGATTTCCTACTTTTGCATTCCAGTCTCCTTAATGAAAAGGACATCTTTTTTTGGTGTTAGTTCTAAAAGATTTTGTAGGTCTTCATAGAACCATTCAACTTTAGCTTCTTCACTATTAGTGGTTGGGGTATAGGCTTGGATTCCCATGATATTGAATGGTTTGCCTTGGAAATGAACAGAGATCATTCTGTCATTTTTGAGATGGCATCCAAGTACTGCATTTTGGACTCTTTTGTTGACCATGATGGCTACTCCATTTCTTCTAAGGGATTCCTGCCCACAGTAGTGGATATAAAGGTCATCTGAGTTAAATTCACCCATTCCAGTCCATCTTAGTTCGCTGATTCCTAGAATGTCGACGTTCAGTCTTGCCATCTCCTGTTTGACCACTTCCAATTTGCCTTGATTCATGGACCTAACATTCCAGGTTCCTACGCAAGATTGCTCTTTACAACAGCGGACCTTTGTTCTATCACCAGTCACATCCACAACTGGGCATCGATTTTTCTTTGGCTGCATCCCTTCATTCTTTCTGGAGTTATTTCTCCACTGATCTCCAGTAGCATACTGGGCACCTACCGACCTGGGAGTTCATCTTTTAGTTTCCTGTCTTCTGCCTTTTCATACTGTTCATCAGGTTCTCAAGGCAAGAATACTGAAGTGGTTTGCCATTCTCTTCTCCAGTGGACCACATTCTGCCCACATTCTCCAGTGGACCACCCTTCCATCTTGGGTGGCCCCACGCAGCATGGCTTAGTTTCATTGAGTTAGACAAGGCCGTGGTCTGTGTGACCAGATTGGCTGGTTTTCTGTGATTATTGGTCTAGCATGTCCACCCTCTTGCTTAGGTTTCTCCTACCTAGGACGTGGAGTATCTCTTCACGGCTGCTCCAGCAAAGTGCAGCCACTGCCCCTTACCTTGGACAACGGTTATCTCCTCACAGCCGTCCCTCCTGACCTTGATCATGGAGTAGCTCCTCTCGGCCCTCCTGCACCCGTGCAGCCACTGTTCCTAGGATGTGAGGCAGCTCCCCTTGGCCGCGCTTCTGGGCTTCTCTTACCTTGGATTCTCTCTTGGGGTCTCTCTTCACTGCTGCTTCAGCAACGCGCAGCTGCCGCCCCTGATCTCGGATGCAGGGTAACTCCTCCCGGCCGCCGTCCCTGGATTCCGGCCAGGGTAGCTCCTCTGGACCACGCTCAGATATTCTAAAAGGAGGCATAAATAGGTATTATATTCTTCCAAATAAAATAACAATATTATCAACAAGATTACCAAGTTTTTGTGTTTATCTCCTAATATATAGGAAGTATAGGACATTGAGGACCATTTTAAATAGCAACATAAAATTGAACTGTGAAATTCAGACTGATAAACTTTATCAAGCAAATAGCACAAATTCTTAAAAATAAAATATACTTGTGATGACAAGGAGAACTGGGAGGGTAAAGATACAAGCAATACTTCAGTTGAAAATAGACTGAAATCTATAAGGTGATTTGGGAAATGTGAACACTGACTAGATATTTGTTGATATTAGGAATTTAGTATTATTGTTTTTGGTCTGATAATAATATTGGGGTTGTGTTATAAACAAAAGAGTTCTTTTATTTCAGAGATACACCCTGAAATATTTACAGATGAAATGATATGGTGTCAGGGATTGGACATAAATGAGGTATAAAAAAGAAATTATTGGCCACATATCAATAATTGGGAATGAGTAAATGAGGTTTATTATGCTATTCTATTTTTGCATTTCTTTTTCTTGGGGATGGCCTTGGCCACTGCCTCCTGTACAATAAAGGACAGAAGTGGTATGGAGATAGCAGAAGCAGAAGATATTAAGAGGAAGTGGCAAGAATACACAGAAGAACTATACAAAAATGATCTTCATGACCCAGATAACCAGGACAATGTGATCACTCACCTAGAGCCAGACATCCTGGAATGCAAAGTCAAGTGAGCCTTAGGAAGCAAGACTATGAACAAAGCTAGTGGAGATGATGGAATTCCAGTTGAGCTATTTCAAATCTTAAAAGATGATGCTGTGAAAGTGCTGCACTCAATATGCCAACAAATTTGGAAAACTCAGCAATGGCCACAGGACTGGAAAAGGTCAGTTTTCATTCCAATCCCAAAGAAAGGCAAAGCCAAATAATGTTCAGACTACCACACAATTGCACTCATCTCACATGCTGGTAAAATAATGCTCAAAATTCTGCAAGCCAGACTTCAACAGTACATGAACTGTGAACTTCCAGATGTTCAAGCTGATTTTAGAAGACAGAGGAACCAGAGATCAAATTACCAATATCTGTTGGATCATCAAGAAAGCAAGAAAGTTCCAGAAAAACATCTATTTCTGCTTTATTGACTATGCCAAAGCCTTTGACTGTGTGGATCACAACAAACTGTGGAACATTCTGAAAGAGATGGGAATACCAGACCATCTGACCTGCCACTTGAGAAATCTATATGCAGGTCAAGAAGCAACAGTTAGAACTAGACATGGAACAGTGGACTGGTTCCAAAATGGAAAAAGAGTACATCAAGGCTGTTTATTGTCACCCTGCTCATTTAAGTTATATGCAGAATACATCATGCAAAATGCCAGACTGGATTAAGCAGAAACGAACCAAGATTACTGGGAGAAATATCAATAACCTCAGATATACAGATGGCACCACCCTTACAGTGAAGAAGAACTAAAGAGCCTCCTGATGAAAGTGAAAGAGGAAAGGGAAAAAGTTGGCCTAGAATTCAACATTCCAAAAACAAAGATCATGACATCTAGTCCTGTCACTTCATGGTAAATAGATGGAGAAACAATGGAAACAGTGAGAGACTTTGTTTTCTTGGGCTCCAAAATCACTGCAGATGATGACTGTAGCCATGAAAGTAAAAGATGCTTGCTCCTTGGAAGAAAAGCTATGACCAACCTAGAGAGCATATTAAAGAGCAGAGACATTACTTTGCCAACAAAAGCCCATCTAGTCAAAGCTATGGTTTTTCCAGTAGTCATGTATGGATGTGAGAGTTGGACTATAAATAAAGCTAGCATTGAAGAATTGATGCTTTTGAACTGTGGTATTAGAGGAGATTCTTCAGCATCCCTTGGACAGCAAGGACATCCAACCAGTCCTTCTGAAAAGAAATCAGTCCTAAATATTCACTGGAAGGACTGATGCTGAAGCTGAAACTCCAATACTTTGGCCACCTGATGTGAAGAACTGACTCATTGGAAAAGACCCTGATCCTGGGAAAGATTAAGGAAAGGATAAGGGGACGACAGAGGATGAGATGGTTGTATGGTATCATCAACTCAATAGATGTGAGTTTGAGCAAGCTCCAAGAGTTGGTGATAGACAGGACTGCCTGGCATGCTGTAGTCCATGGGGTCATTAAGAGTCAGACATGACTGAGCAACTGAACTGAACTCTATTTTTGTATATGTTTGAAAATGTCCATAATAGGGGGCACTAGTGGTAAAGAACTCACCTGCCAATTTAAGACACAAGAGACAGTGCTTCAATCCCTGAGTCAGGAAGATCCTCTGGAGGAGGGCAAGGCAACCCCTCCCAGTTTTCTTGCCTGGAGAATCCAGTGGACAGAGGAGGTTGTGCTGGTTATAGTCCATAGGGTCGCAAAGAGTTGGACATGACTGCAGCAACTCGGCACACATCAATGTCCATGATAAAGTTTTTTAAATGAAAAATAAATTTTGAAACAAAAACTATGAAAAGCTACACTAAATATAGATACATGCTTCAGGCAAATGCAAAAGGATCTTGGGTGAAGAGTCAGAAATATAGAAAGGAATAAACATAAATGAAAAGTATGTATTTATCAGTAAATATAAGTGAATACTGATCATCTAAAACAATGGTAATGTATCTTGGCAGTTTAAAACACAAATGTATTATACAAAAATTGTATATGAATTATAAAAATGTAAATGGAGTTAAAGTGCCATAAAGCAATATTTCTCAAGCTTTCAACATATGAATCACCTAGGAATCTTGTTAAATCATAGATTTTGATGAAAAGGTCTAGAGTGGGACTGGAGATTTTGAATTTTAACAAGCTCCCAGGTGATATTTATTCTGCTGGTCTCAGAACATACTCAGTAGCAAGGTAAAGTTTCTGCAATATCTTGAAAGAGTAAAAATGCTAACTTTTATTAGACTTTGGTGTGTCAAATATGCTTGCTGTAATCTTTATTATAACAACAAAAAGTAGTAAAAGAATGTAAGACTACTAGATAGAAAATACTGAAGGAAATGGAAAAATAAAGTATAATCAATCTAAAAGGAACATGGGAAAAGTGAAATAATTAGAAAGTCAGAAGTTAGATGGTAAATTCAAACCAAAACATTTCAGCAGTTATATTCAGTGTTTGTGAACTGAATATTCCAGAGAATATCCAAATTATGCTGCTTATAAGAGAAATATTTAAAATATATGATTCAGAAAGATTGAAAGTAAAAAAAAAGATGTTCCATGAAAACACTAACCAAAAGAAAGCTGTGATAAACTTGAGAAAAAGCAAACTTTAATAGAAATATTACTAGCGAAAAAGAGGAACATTTTGTAAATTTGCAAACTTCACTTTACCAGAATGATTTTGACAAAGTGGTCAGTGAAATTTTCTAAGAGTTAAAGCTATTAAGCTGCCTCAGGAAATAGTAAGTGATCTATCAAGCTATGCTCCAATCCCAGTGAAATTACTTTCTTCAAACATGCAGGCTGTTTTATAATTCTATTTTAGATGTAAACAAAATCTTTCTAATACAAACAACTTTCAAGGTGAAATAGGCTACCCTGAGAAATAGTGATTTCTAACCAAATACAACCCTGGCTAGAACTGCATTTTATTCTTGCCTAGCACAGTGTCTGACACATAGTAGGAACTCAGTGTAAAAATTTTCATGGTGAATTGATTGATGGAAAGAAGACTCATAAGGCCCTCTCCAACCCTGACATTCTTGGGATCCCCATAACTATGAAGAGTGTTAAAAAATGATTAAAGAAGGCAATTTAGATGATACAAATGAACTATTTAAGCAGACAAACTATGAAGCAGAGTCTTCTTTTGGAGAACTGTAAAATGGGGTGAAAGCCTGGAAGCATTTATAGGATGAAGAATAAAAGATCAAGGGAGAACAATGCCAGCATCATGGTAGAGGGAGGTGTTTCCTTTGTCCCTTTCAATCTACAACCAATATAACATCCACAACTCAACAAAGATTTCTCTACCCACCATACCAGGATGCTAGAGAATTCCACACATCTGTACATCCAAAGGTGGGTTGAACAGAGGAGGTAAAACCAGGGGAACACTGGGGACTGTGCCTGTAGTCTGGTCCCCTGGACATGGCAGATGAGCCTGCAGCCCCATGGAACCCAGCATCAGCAAGAAGAGTGGTGTACAGGACTCCAGCCCCCCAGCCATGGTGGCGCCTGTGGCCACAAGTAGCTGAAAAGCAAAGGTGGGTGTTAGTCGCTCAGTCCTGTCCAGCTCTTTGCGACCCATGGAGTATAGTCCACCAGGCTCCTCTGTCCATGGGGATTCTCCAGGCAATAATAATGGAGTGTGTTGCCAGTCCCTCCTCCAGGGAATCTTCCAGACCCAGGGATCGAACTTGGGTTCCCACCTGACAGGCAGATTCTTTACCATCTGAGCCACCAGGGAAACCCAACAGAACAGTAGAGGTCGTGGCATCTGATACCACATCTTTTCAGCTGTAGAGGTGCCCACAGATTCAGACCCCTGACTGTGGCCTGCAGTGGTGGTACCTGGGGACCTCACAACACTCGACAAGGCAGACCCTGGCTCCCCATCTTCCCATTTCTCTCCCCCTGTGGCAGCAGAAGCTGAAACTAAAAAGATCTTTAATGCTGTGGAAGTGCTCACCACCCCAGTGCTCCAGAGGAAGTGCCAGCATCCCCAAAGGCACAAGCAGTGCTAACCAAAGCCCTTGACCATACCTCTTACAGAGGTGGTGGAGGGTGATACAACCAGAAACAGCTCAGGGAAGGGAAACCAGAATGTTGGGCCACAGTGCCACTTACTGGGAAACAAAAGAAAGGCCTCTCATTTCCAGCCCATTGACTCTTTAGAATCAAGATGGAAAAAAAAAAAAGCTTTATCTCAAGTAGAAATGCTACGTTAGTAGTATTTAGTGCTTTCACTACTTCAAATGCACCAGCAAAAGAACAACTCATCAAATACCATGAAGAACCACAAAAATGTTGTATCACAAAGAGAAAATGACAATTCTTCAGAATTCTGAAATATTAGAATCTGTTAGAGAATTCAAAAGTAGCTGTCATGAAGAAACTCAGCAAGCTGCAAGGAAATTCAGGAAAGCAATTTAATGAGCTCAGGGATAAAATTAATGAACATGATTAATTGATGAAAAATTAATTTCTTTACCAAAGAAATTAAAATTCTGAAAAAAGAACCAAACAAATTCTGAAGATGAAAAGCTTAATAAATGCGATGAAGAATTCATTTAAAAGCATTGGTAATAGAGCAGGGGATATGGAAGAGAGACATAGTGAGCTTGAAATAGAAATCTAGAAATGATACAGGTAGAAGGGAGATGACAATTAAGATGTAAAAACGTGAGGAAAATTTCTAAGAACAATCAACTGTTTAAGAAGGGATGACACTAAGGTAATGGGTATCCCAGAAGGAAAAGACAGCAGAGAGCTTATTAAACGAAATAATAGCTGAGAACTTCCCCAAACTTAATATTTTAACTTTAATTTTTGCAATAATAACTTCTAGAATATGGTGTGTACTTTATACTCACAAAACCTGTCAATTCAAACATTTCAAGTATAGGAATCAGACTTGGGTAGTGGCTCCTCCAACAAAAAGCACAGGTCTATTACATAACGTCAGTTCAAACGGAGACCAGGAGAGTCCCATTTTAACATGTTAACTAGCTCTTATACAGCAATGGAAGTGAAAGCATTTTGTAAATTATGAAGTGATTGATCCATACCAAATGGTGTTTTCTAACCTTCAGTTCAGTTCAGTTCAGTCGCTCAGTCGTGTCTGACTCTTTGCGACCCCATGGACTATGCAGCACACCAGGTCTCCCTGTCCATCATCAACTCCCGAAGTTTACTCAAACTCGTGTCCATTGAGTCTGTGATGCCATCCAATCATTTCATCTCAGCTGTTTTTGAATTCTAACCTTCACCTAACTGTAAATTCCATTAGTTTGCCTGTTGTACCCAAAGTTTGCCAGCAGAGGGCGCTCGGAGCTGGCAAGTCGTCTTTAACTTGGACGTACTATAGACTTGGCACTCTTACTGACTGTATTGGCTGGATATAAAAACCAATACAGTGATTCAGTTAGGAAATATCATACTCTTACAAAACCAATACCTTATGAAACTATTATGTGCTAATTACAAAAATTTTTATAATTGTGATAAGTAGAATTTGTATAAATTAATGCATCACCCCCATAGTCCCGCTGAAACACAAATACTTTTTATTATGAATAAAAGGGCTTTTTTTTTTTTTTTTTTAGTATTTTTACTATGAATAAAAGTTCCAGGCTCTTTTCTGTACATGGAATTTAATTCCGTGTAATCATGGTTACATTAAGGAGAATGTGGGCTCAGAGAGATCAGGGCATGTTTCAAAGCTGATGAGACTGATCAACCATGATGAAAATAATAATTCAGAACTTGCACTATTAATAGAGAAATTCCACTACTCATAGAATAAAGTTTCTGATATGGTGAGGAACCAGACACACACACACACACACACACACACACACACATATATATATATATATATATGTATGTATGTATGTATATATTTAGGCATTTGGCCTTAGAGATCACATTATAGAATAGGTTATATAGAATATGAAGGCAAGGGAAAATGAAGTATAAATGACAGATTTGGTGGTAGGTAGTAGATGGAGTTTCTTTCATTTCTTCCTTCTTTCCTTCCTTCTCTTTCTTTCTTTCTTCCTCCCTGCATTCCTTTCTTTCTTCTGTGTAGCAGAAGAGAATTTCCTGTGCTGAGAATGAGGGGGTAAGCCTGGAAGTCTGAGAAACGTGAAATAGCAAGCAAAGTTCTATTCTACAAAAAATGTGGGATTTAGAAGCCAGTGAAGAATGGTGACAGTTTGGGAAAATGGCAGTGGGAAATGATGAAGGGGATGCCTAGGAACTGCTGAGTGTGTAGATCAACAGAGCAGCTTGGATTGGAATCTCTGCACTCGTGGTGGGATCAGTCTTCATGAATGCTTGCTTTTTAGCAGCTGCATCAGCACCCCGTATGTAGAGGCAGGAGATCTGAATGGTTGGAAGTGAGCTATTGTTGGGATTTAGATGGGCATGTGTAGCAGAGTCACAGGGCCAGAAAAAAAGAAGTTGAGGTGAGGTATGATGAGATCTTGGGGTGAGGTCCAGGGGGCTGGGGAGTAACGTTCTTGAAGAAGACAGAACAGTTCTCCATGAGATCATGGTGATCAGGGTGCAGGGGTCAGAGAATGAGGGAGCGAGTGTAAAGAATAAAATGTTTTGGTTAGAAAGTGGATATTTTACATATGGAAAAGGACTTAAACCCAAAAGAGTAAGTGATTGAAGTGCAGTGCAAAGAAAGATGGCTATAGTTTGGGGACAAGGACATTGAACCCTTGGTGGTCTAACATGTCGTTTATGTGGGCCTTGCCTCACAGAACATGACAGAAGTTGTTGTCATGGAAGTTTGCATTGATAGCGAAGGAAAAAGATCCGGGAAGGGCGAAAAAATTACGATGCTGATCTCAAAGGCAAACCTTGAGTAACCAGAAATTTGGGTCAATTTCTAGGCATAGAACTTGGTAATGAAAAAAAGGCTCCTAGAGCAAAATAAGAAAAAAATATTCTTTCAAGGTAATAAATTTGAACTGTTTTCAGGCTCTGCACCCTGGGATTTAAACATTGGATAGATTTGGTTTAGAAGTGAATTTTTGACTCTCCTGCTGCTTGTGTGACTTGAATAAATTAAATATCAACTCTGAAACTTAGTTTCCCTACCTAAAAATTGGGATAATAAAATCATCTACTTCAAAAATTTACAGTGCCTTTTTCATAGAAAATATTCAATGAATGATAGTTGTAATCAAAACTAAGGGGAAAAAACTTAGACATATTTATTGATAAAGGCCAGAACATATTCAAACTGGAAGGATGTTCTGAGTTTATCAATAACAAATTCAATTGTGGGCAAAGAAAAACAGAAAGAAGCCAGGAGATGTTCAAGATCAAACTGCAGGATTTTCAAGATCTCTAACTTCTTGTTAAAATCTGTAAGTTCTTCCCCTCCCCTCTGCTCCCCTCCACTCCCCTCTCCTCCTGTTCTCTTCTCTCCCTTCCCCTTCTGTCTTCTCTCTTCTCTTTTTCTTTTCTCTTGACAGCTGTTTTGTCTTTCTGTAGCATTAATCAGTTTCCCCTGTTTCCAGTCATTTGACCTTATGCCCTCCAGCAGTTTTGCTTTCTCTTCTCATGACAATTCCTCAGATATTTGGAGACAGTGACTGTCTCCCTGTAGTCATCCCTGGGTCCTCAGTGTCCTTTTGTGACACAGACCAGGGCCTTGGCACTACTGATCGCCTCTGTGCCTGTCTTAGTCTATCTTTGTCCCTACAGGCACCTGACCTCCCAGCTGAATCCCACAGCGCTGAGTAGGGCTGTCATCATCTTAAGTATGGACATAGTTCATGCAGTTAAAGCCCATGTGCATGCATGCTAAGTTGATTCAACTGTCCAACTTTTTGCGACGCTATAGACTGTAGCCTACCGGGCTCCTCTGTCCATGGGATTAGAATACTGGAGTGGGTTGCCATGCCCTCCTCCAGGGGATCTTCTTGACCCCAGGATGGAACCCATGTCTCTTACATCTCCTGCATTAGCAGATGAGTTCTTTACCACTAGTATCACCTAAGAAGGCCAAAAAATTGGGAAGCTGGCTGTCCAAGAAGATGGAAGGTAAGAGCCTCCAAATATAAAGCCCACACTAATCTTTAATTAAGTGTTCTGTTTATTTCTCATGCACCATTTTTATGGACTTCCCCATAAGGGCAGATGGATTTTTTCAACAAAGGGCAGGGCTTGCTCATTTTGCAGATCTGCCTATCATCTACCTTTGGTGATGTTTTTGGGCATTCTGATTCTGGAAAACTGGATTATGTGCAGGTTTGAAGAACACTGGCTGAGGCTTGGGTGATTGGCAGCTGCTCCATTTAGAAGCCTGGAAATTGTCTTTCCCAGTCAGAGCCCCTGAGCCTTGCCACAGGAAGGTGGAGGAAAGGAGGCTATAGACAGCCTCAGGCAACGGGCTTCTTCCTTAGAGAAGATGAACCAGACACGAGGGGCGTGTGAGCTCCAGCGTTTGTGCCAACACTGGCCTTGACAATCTTTTCTCATCAAAAGCAAAAGAATTGTTCCTTTTTGAGAAGGATTGTTTTTATTTTTCCAATTGTACTCTTTCTATTATCTTTGAATTTAAGTGTTCTTTAATTTACAAGATAGTTGTGATAGGAAGTAGAATTTTTTTATCCACTTAGTTTGAAAAATAAAATTTGGCCATCTGTTGACTTACCAAATTAGAGAGTATTAGTCTCTAATTTATTTATATACATTAAATAATACATTTAGATACATTAAATAATGTTTTCACTTTGTAGAGAAAGGAAAAGTTTTCCTTTACCCTCTTAGGGTTTTTGGCAGGGTCTGAAAATTAAACTGACAAGGATTTAACAAGAAAAAAGCATAATTTTCATATGTTCATGGGAAGTTTCACAAGAGAAGGAAGACCTGAAGAAACGACCAGATCAGGAGGCTTTTACATCTTTTAGACAAAGAAACAATGTTGTTATCGTTTAGTTGCTAAGTTGTGTCAGCCTCTTTGTGACCCTATGGACGGTAGCCTGCCAAGCTCCTCTGACCATGGAATTTCCCAGGCAAGAACACTGGAGTGGATTGCCATTTCCTCTTTCAGGGGATTCTCCTGACCCAGGGATTGAACCCAGGCCTTCTGCATTAGTGGTGATTTTTTTTTTTTTTTTTTTTATCACTGAGCCACCAAAGAAAGGCAAAGAAACAATAAATCCTTGAAAAAATGGCATGATGGCAAGGTGTTTGAGCTTGAAGTTCTAAATGGTGAAGAAGTAACTGGGAAGGCAACGGCAAGTTTAACAAGGTTTATTTATACAGATTCCTCAGCTCCAAACTCCCCAACTCAAGGAGTAAGTTGCTACAAGGGAGGGAACCATCACACGAGAGGTTTATGACCTGTTTCAGGGAAGAAGGGCAAGGAGGGAAGGTCAGGATGAACTTTCTAATTTTCCTTTTTCTCGAACTCTTCCAGCCCCAGAGTTTCAGTATGCCTAGACGCCATAATTCATGGACAACCTCCTGAATACTAATTTCCACATAATTAAGAGTCTGTGAGTAGAATTCACTATGTGTTCAGACCAAGAGCTTGCCAACACTGACCATTTTACTTCTGTAACTTCCCAAAGTACAGAAAAAGGAGCTAATAGGTGACAGGACCAATGAGCACAGTAGGCTTGGTTTTCAATCCTATATGGGATTGCCTCTCTAGGTCTTAATCAGGCTCTTGAAACACTGTGAGCCTGGGAACGTAGCCATGCAATGAAAGTGTGTATCGCCCAGAAAGCAAGGTAGGAAGGAAAGCGTCTGTGTAGCCCTGTGCAAGTCAGCTCAAACGTCTGGGTCTTTGTTCACTCATCTTTAGATTCTATGTGGTGAAGCCCCCTTGCAGATCTAAGAATCAAGTTTTAGCCATGTCATTAATTACATACATACATTCCATGAATGGAATGTAACAGGAAAGAACAAAGGACAAATAAGTGAATGAAAAGAACTGGGGCTTCTTTCCTCATATCTGTGTGTGTGGTTTGGGAGAGTTCTCTCTCCTGGAAATACGTAGCTAGTTCTAGGGGCAAACCGTTTTGCTAAAGAAGAGAACAAATGATAGGAAAGAGACGAGTCTGCTAGAGCAGGGCAAAGGAGACAGACGCTGCCATCAGTCGCTGCGCTCGTGGTGTTGCTGGGAAATGACCTGTCCATTAATCAGGCAGGACCGTGGGGCATGAAGAAAGCCATCAACCCCGCAGGAAATGGGTTATCTTGGTAAATGCCAGGTCTCTTCTGCCCTCTTCCACTCTATTTTAATTGACATGTTCAGTACTTTCTGATCTATAGCAATTAAGAGGCAGCTTCTGCCAGTGGAAGCTGGTCAGCACTTTGAATCTGACACCAGGACCAGAGGGAGAGCTGCCACGAGAGCCTGTGCTGTCAGGAGATGACAGGGACCTGTGGCAGGTGTGAGTGCCTTCACCCAGAGGCGGCCTCGCTAGTGAGATGAGAGCGGGCTGCAGCGAGTTAGCAGACACAGAGGAGTGAGCTGGCAGGAAGAATCACATCACATCTGCCGGAGAAGGTGATCAAAAGCAACAAGACTCAGGCAGCTGGCAGAAGGTGACCCTGGATACTCGTCTGCTTCAAAAACACAGCTGATCCTGACATTTATGAGGAAGTAAATGAATGTGTTCAGGATAAGGCTTGACCAAGTTGTTTTTTTTTTTAAATAAAACTTCTCTCACTATTTAAAAAGTAATTCATTTAATATTATAACTGAAAATTTTTCAATTTATTTTTATTTTTGCTGCACTGGGTCTTTGTTGCTGTGCGGGCTTTTCTCCAGCTGTGGTGAGCGGGGGTTGCTCTCCAGTGGCAGCGTGCAGGCGCCTCATTGCAGGGGCTTCTCTTGTTGCAGAGCACAAAGTTTTCAGGGAGTCTGGGTTTCAGTAGTTGTGGCTCCTGGGCTCTAGGGCACAGGCGCAGTAGTTGTGGTGCGCGGGCTTGGTTGCTCCATGGCATGTGGGGTCTGTCCAGATTAGGGACTGGACCCGTGACACCTGTACTGGCAGGTGGGTTGTTTACCATCCAGCCAACAGTGAAGGCCTCGACCAAGTTAAATGATCTCTGTCTGTCTGTCTCTGAATTTAAAAGTCCCATCCTTGCTATTTGATCACCTGCTGATTATTATGAAATAATGTTTTGTATAGTGTCTATACTTTGGATTTTCAGGCTCCCGGTTTTATTCCTCAGGGAGCTCTGCTCTGAACGTTTCCTTAAGCAAGAGACTCAACACTTGATTTTTCTTTACCTTCCATCAGTTCAGGGACAGATGTTGAAAGGGAAATCTGCTTCATTCCAAGTTCAAAGAGTGTATTTTGCTAAACGTCATGCCTGAGGCAGAAAAGTAGTATATCCATTTCTTTATATGAAAAGATATTTTAATCTTCTGGATAATAGTTTTTGGTCACGTTCTTTTGTTTATTGTTTCATTCAGCTTGTGACTTCTTAAAAAGAAAAGGTCACTTTCTCATGGAGGTAATTTAGTTTTTCATTTTCCATGAAATCACATGGTAACTATTTGGGATGGCACTCTCAGCTGGAAAACATTTACCATTTTTAAATAAATATGTTTACTGCAATTAAATCAATTATAGCTTATTCATCCTGAAGTCTTAAATTTTCTTAAAGTTTTATTGAAAGCATACCTTATGTCCTAGAAAGCAATTTACTCTTCAATTTCAGATTTCTACATTGTGGAAACTGAAGCTCAGAATGATTAAAAAAAAGATCTTCATTGATGGCAGATAGGTCTTGGATTTCTTATCCTAAACCCACTCCTGTGCTCTTTCCAACCTGCTGTTCCACCTCCATTTTCAAGGAAAAATCAATTATTTAGTGGTAAGTAATTGATCTCTACATTTTTATTCAAAATGTGGTCTAGCAACCAGGGCAATGCCCCCACCCCAACCCTGGCAGTTCAAAAGCAGAATCTTTGACCCTCGCCCAAACCTATGAAATCAGAATCTGCATTTTAACTCTATTCTTGGAAGAGTCATGCACATGTTGAAATTTCTAATATACTAAGTTCCCAGACTGGACTTGTAATTGATAGATATATTTGCTTAGAGTAGCCTCTGACACTTTATAGAATTGGAAAACAACATATGTGCATATATGTTTTCATTTCAATTCATAAAGCTGTTGATTGTTCTTTAGCTTAGCTTGTTACATGACAGAAGCTCAGCAATACAAATAACTAAAGAGATGATTACTTAAAATCAAGTAAAACCTAGGAATGATCTTTAACATTACACTGACTATGGGATAACCTAAGTGTTTAGGTCCTGTCTTAATTGGAGTATTGGGCTTCCCTGGTAGCTCAGACGGTAAAGCATCTGCCTGCAATGTGGGAGACCTTGATTTGATCCCTGGGTCGGGAAGATCCCCTGGAGAAGGAAATGGCAACCCACTCCAGTACTCTTGCCTGGAAAATTCCATGGATGGAGGAGCCTGGTAGGCTACAGTCCATGGGATCGCAAAGAATTGGACACGACTGAGCAACTTTACTGGTTAATTGGAGTATAATAATAGGGACTATGATGGTACAAAAGGACTTTTAGAAATGAAGTGGGAAGATGTGAAACTGGGCTCTCCCCTTCCACTGAGAAATAGGCAACTCATTACAGATTCAATCTTAAAACATCCTTTGTAAGCATAAGTTAAAAGCAGGGAACATTTCTTGTCTTCTCATGTGTGAATTTTCATACCAGTGATAAGAGCAGGTCTGGCATCACAGACTTAAACTGTTTTATTGCCATTATGGAATGTCAGAGCAGGGTGACCTTTGCATACTGGATTTTCATCTATCTCTTATTTTCCCTCCTCTCTATCCATACAGTTTCTACAGGTCTGGCATTGCAGACTTAAACTGTTTTATTGCCGTTATGGAATGTCAGAGCTGGGTGACCTTTGCACTCTGGATTTTCACCCATCTCTTGTTTTCCCTCCTCTCTATCCATACAGTTTCTACCTTGTCCTCCTTCCTCTCATGATTCCAGGAATTTATTAAAGTACCTTCTTCTGTAAAATAATTTTCTGTTTAACAACAGAAATGCCTTTTTAAAAAACAAAACAATCTCAAAAAATTCCCTCCTGCTTAAAACCCTCAATGTCTTCTATTTTTATAAGATTAAGTAAAAACTTCTTAATAGACCTACATCTTTTAAAAAAATTCATTCATTTATTTTTTATTGACGTATAGTTGATTTATAATGCCCCAGGTGTACAGAAAAGTGATTCAGTCATACACATACATAGATGTATGTGCATGTTGTTATTCAGTCACTTAAGTTGTGTCCTACTCTTTGTGACCCCATGGACTGCAGCACGTCAGGCTCCTCTGTCATCCACTGTCTCCCAGAGTTTCCTCAAATTCATATCCATTGAGTCAGTGATGCTGTCTAACCATCTCATTCTCTGCCATCCCCTTCTGCTTTTGCCTTCAGTCTTTCCCAGCATCAAGATTTTTCCAGTGAGTTACCTTGTATCAGGTAAATCCTAAAAAAGACACCTACATATATGTGTCTTTTCCATTACAAGTTATAAGATATTGAATATAGTTTCCTTTGCTATACAACACATCCTTATTGTTTATCTATTTTATATATAGTAGTGTATATATGTTAATCTCAAATTTCTAATTTATCCCTCCCCTTTCCCTTACCCTTTCAGTAACCATAAGCTTCTCTTCTGTGTCTGTAAATGTGTTTCTGTTTCATGAATAAGTTCATTTGTATCATCTTTTTCTTTTTAGATTCCACGTATAAGTGATATCATAGAGTATTTGTCTTTCTCTGAATAGTCTGACATCTTAATGTTCACCCTGATTTGACTCTTACTAAACTTACTAAGGCAATGTGTGACCCTTGATTGGTCCCAGAGAAGAAGAAGAAAATTTCAATTCTATAAAAGACATTAATGGACAACTAGAAAAATTTGAATAACTTCTGTATATCAGAAGTATCATATTAATGTTAATGTCCTGCTTTTAATCTTGGTAGTGTGTTTTTTCAAGATAACATCCTTCAGTTTAAACAGGTATCATGTTCTCTGCTGCTTACTCTTAAATAGTTCAGGAAAATAAGTATAGGATACACATGCATATGCACACAGAGGAAGAGCGAAAGAGGCATGCACATAGATAAATATAGGCAGTAGAATAATATTTAGAGAATTTAGGTGAAAGGATTTTAGGATTTCTTTGTACAGTATTATTACTGTAGATATTCTGTAAGTCTAAAATTTACATGAAAAAGATCTAGACACCTGATCATGGACACCTGATCATGTAGATCACTCTTTTGTCATTATACTTAATGTTATGAAATCTTAATCTGTAGAAAATCTTCATGACTTATTTTTGAATGAAATGAAGGCTTATAAACAATAAGCATGCTGTGATCTTTAATCATATATATAATCATTTATATAACTTTTTATATAAACTGTGCATGCACATATATTTTAGAATAGAAAATAGACGGAAGCAAAAAGCTTATAAATGGCAAAGATATCATTCCTTAGCAATGAGATTTATGGGTAATTTTAATATATTTTTCTGTTGTATGTCTATTTTTTCTTAATTTATTCAAGTGGCTGTATTATTTGCTAAAATGAAAGAACAGTAGCGATATTATACTTGCAAATTCTTCATTAGATTTTATTCCATCTTGCTTAGAAATTAAAATTACAAGTAGTAAATTTATTTTCACCTCAATTTGCAAAGCATTAGTGCCTATTTTAACCTTGCTGAAATCAGAAATACAATGGTTTTCCTTGTATTTGGTTTTTCCTACTTGTTGGCATGGAGAAAAGTTGAAAAAAATCTCTTGTTCTTTCCCAAACTTTAACCAATATTTCTCACCTACTTTATTTAACACTTGGAGTTTAACTGAAGCTGCTAAAAAAAAAAAAAAGGGCAAAGTGAGTCATCTGGATAAGTATATATGCAGTTGTCTTGAGCCCATTTGACATAGGTGGTAAAAAGTGCCTTTGTCAAGTACAGAGAGAAACTAAAGACACAAAGGCCCTAGATACTGTGTCTCTTGAAGGGATACAAGTAGCTACATGTTTATGTAATGAATAATACCCCCCAGTAATGGAATTTGGCCCCAACAAGACAGTCGTGCACCTGGGAAGGTGACTGGGCAGTTTGGAGCTTTCATCAAAAAGGACAAAAGGTTAAGAGCTTGAAAAAGGCAGGGTAAACTTTTCTTAGATTTTATCTCTTTCTCATCCATTATCAGCCTTGAGAGAAAGACTGCACTTTTTGAAAGTTAAAAATACTTTTTTCTTATATTTTTTTAAAGCCATAAATGTCATAGATAAATTAGAGAAAAGAAAACACAAGGGGGAAACATTTTGCAGTTCCAGAACAAAAGATGACAAGTCATTTATACACTTATGCTTTCTCCTCAAGTCAAATATACATGCAAATGCACATATTTATTTTATTAACATGGGATCATATTATTTTGTAAATAAAGGTTTTTCTAGGTAAATGTTCCACTGTATAATTTTACCATAAACAACTGAAACTAGTTCACATTTATTTCATATTTATGTCATTTCAATTTTTCTTCTCTCTTCCCTAAAGGGGACACCATTTTGGTCACTATCTCTATAGCTAAATCTCTGTGCACTTAAATATTTGCTTAGGACAAACTCCTGGAAATATGATTACTTTAATTTTTTCTAAGGAATTTTGGTACATATTTCTTCTTTCAGAATGAAGAAATGTTGTATACTCCCACTTTGAGAAACAACTATCCTGCATAATCTTGCACATTATTTTTAATCCTTGTAAAGCTGATAGTTGAAAAATACTATGTATTCTAAATGGCATTTCCTTGCTACTAGAGAGAGTAAACTTTTTTCCTATCCTTACTGGCTATTTTATATTTATTATGTAAATTTTCTTTTATAACTTGTAAAATACTAAAATATGTGAATAACAGAGATGAATTCTTTTTTCTTTCCTTTCTTTTATTTTTTTTAAACTAGGGAACCCATTATCAAATAAAACATTGGAAGGAAACTCTGTATATAAAGTAGATAGTGTAGCCACACAAGTTGAAGCAGACCTTGGGGGAAGGAGAACAAGAGTCAGTGAAATATTGCTGAGGAAGGGAGGAGAAATTTGCAGAAAGAATGGAAGGGAGAAGAGTTTGAAGGCCAGGAGGCCATGTTTTTGTTGTTGTAGTCACTAAGTTATGTCCAACACTTTTGTGACCCCATGGACTGTAGCTTGCCAGGCTTCTCTGTCTATGGACTTTTCCAAGCAAGAATACTGGGGTGGGTTTCTTCTCCAGGGGATCTTCCCAACCCAGTGATCAAACCTGTGTCCCCAACATTGGCAGGTGGATTCTTCACCACTGTGCCATCAGAGAAGCCCAAGAGATCAGGAGAGGACATATAATCATGTCAGTGACCAGGACCACATTGTCTGTATTTACCATGAATAGGGAAAATTTCAGGTAAATCTGATAACTGCTTTCTCCTTCCCTCTTACTGACTCTTTTGAGAGGTTCTCCAACCTTGGATCATATTCCCAGACTTAATTCAGTCTGACATAGGAAAAGTCAGGGAAACTGGGATTGCAACTTAGTTATTGACCTCTGTAAGGCTAGCGTTGCAAAGACACGAAACACTTAGTTCAGTGCTTCTCATACTCAAATATGCACACTTTCCCCGAGACTTATTAAAAATATAGCACTGAGGTGGGAGGTATGTTCTGCCTTTTTAATAACCTCCCAAAGGATGCCCAGGTCGTTGCTCCATGGAGTACAATGAGGAGGAAAATCTGGTCCAACTCCCTTATTTCAGAGAAAAATCCCTGCAGACTTAGAAATGTGAAGACTTCTATCACAACTATCTGTATGGCAAGACTACCTCCCCCCACAACACACACAACACACAGCTACCTGGGGTGCTTTATAAAAGGTAATTGAGTATGGCTGATTCACTTTGCTGTACAGAAGAAACTAACACAGCATTGTTAATCAACTGTGCTCTGATAAAGAAAATAATTTAAAAAATAAAAGAATTTACACAAAAAAGAAGATAGGTAAATGATATTTTACTGAAAGCACACAACTGAGCTTGAAGTAAGAAATCTCCAGGAACACTAGGAAAGAGCTGAAAACCAGAGACTAAGTATGTGAACTGCAATGGGACACATTGAGAACCACTCACTTAGTTTTCTAAGTGACTTCCAGAGGATGAATGCAACTTGATCAAAATTACATTTTTGCAAACCCAGTGTAAGCACTTAAATATTAGCCAATAGAAACTGAGGAAGATATTTTTGTATTATTTTTCAATAAAAAATTATACAATTTTTAAACATTATACTCCATTTACAATTATTTTAGAATATTGACTGTATTTCCCATGTTGTACAATACATCCTTGTAGCCTATCTCATACTCAATAGAAACTAGAGATTTTAGCAAATAATAATGGAGGAAGACCTACATATCAGATTTAAAACAATTTAATGCTACTATAATTAATAAAAGTAGAAATAGACAAATACATCAGTAGATCAGCATAGAGAACAGAAACAGTATACCTGTAAATATGTATTTTCTTTGTATCTGTGTAGTCTGCATTTCACTTCAGTGGAGGGGGAAGGTAAATTTAGTAATGATAATGGGACAGCTTACTTTCTTTGAAGGAAATCAGGAATGATACACCGCAGTCCAAATGAAAAAAATATGAAATAAATTACGTAATAAATTTAAAACACAACTGTGAGAAGAAAATAAAGGATACTCTTTGTATAAATCTTAGGAATTCAGAAGCCCCAAATAACAAGAGGACAAATATAATCACATAGAATAAAAACTTCTTCACAGCCAAAGGCACTCTTTAAAACAAAGTCACAAAATGAACAGTAATCTAGGAGAAACAACCTAATACTTATTGATAAAGGATCGCTATGCCTAATATAAAAAAAGTTTCCCAACAAAAAATCAGAAAAATAAAAACAACTCATAGAAAAAATTTTAAAAATACAAACAGATGGTCTACAGAAGAGATGCAGATGGGAACTTAATAGTAATTGGAGAGATGCAAATTAAGACTGCAAAGTCTACTCTGCCTGACCAGTGGCAGTGGTGTTGGTTTAGGTTTGAATTGTTAAACTCATGACAGAAAGAATAGGCTTTACTCAGCACCTTGTTTATTTCACTCCAAGACAGTATAAATGAAAGGTAACAACAAATCATGCATGGAACAAACTGTGTGGGGTCGTCTGACTATTAGACAGGATTTGCCTTATCCCCTTGTGTGGGGCCACCCAAACAGACAGGTCATGGTGGAGAGGTCTGACAGATTGTGGTCCACTGGAGAAGGGAATGGCAAACTACTTCAATATTCTTGCCCTGAGAACCCCATGAACAGTATGAAAAGGCAAAATGATAGGACACTGAAAGAGGAACTCCCCAGGTCGGTAGGTGCCCAATATGCTACTGGAGATGAGTGGAGAAATAGCTCCAGAAAGAATGAAGGGATGTAGCCAAAGCATAAACAACACACAGTTGTGGATGTGACCAGTGATAGAAGCAAGATCCGATGCTATAAGAGCAATATGGCATAGGAACCGGGAATGTAGGTCCATGAAGCAAGGCAAATTAGAAGTGGTCAAACAGGAGATGGCAAGAGTGAATGTTGACATTCTAGGAATCAGTAAACTCAGATGAACTGGAGTGGGTGAATTTAACTCAGATGACCATTATATCTACTACTGTGGGCAGGGATCCCTTAGAAGAAATAGAGTAGCCACCATAGTCAAAAAAGAGTCCGGAATGCAGTACTTGGATACAATCTCAAAAATGACAGAATGATCTCTGTCCATTTCCAAGGCAAACCATTCAATATCACAGTAGTCCGAGCCTATGCCTCAAGCAGTAACACAGAAGAAGATGAAGTTGACCAGTTCTATGAAGACCTACAAGACCTTTTAGAACTAACACCCCCCAAAAATGTCCTTTTCATTATAGGAGACTGGAATGCGAAAATAGGAAGTCAGGATATGCCTGTAGTAACAGGAAAATTTGGCCTTGGAGTACAGAATGAAGCAAGGCAAAGGCTAATAAAGTTCTGCCAAGAGAACACACTGGTCATAGCAAACACCATCTTCCAACAACACAAGAGAAGACTCTACACACGAATATCAACAGATAGTCAACACCAATATATTATATTATATTATATTATTATTATATTATATTCTGCATCCAAAGATGGAGAAGCTTTGTACAGTCAGCAAAAACAAGACTGGGAATTGACTATGGCTCATATCATGAACTCCTTATTGACAAATTCAGACTTAAATTGAAGAAAGTAGGGAAAACCACTAGACCATTCAGGTTTGACATAAATCAAATTCCTTATGATTCTACAGTGGAAGTCAGAAATAGATTTAGGGGCCTAGATCTTATAGACAGAGTGCCTGATGAACTATGGATGGAGGTTCGTTGTACAGGAGGCAGGGATTAAGACCATCTCAATGGAAAAGAAATGCAAAAAAGCAAAATGGCTGCTTGAGGAGGACTTACAAATAGCTGTGAAAAGAAAAGTTAAAAGCAGAGGACAGAAAGGAAAATATTCCCATTTGAGTACAGAGTTCCAAAGAATAGCAAGGAGAGATAAGAAAGCCTTCCTCAGCAATCATTGTGAAGAAATAGAGGAAAACAATAGAATGGGAAAGACTAGGGATCTCTTCAAGAAAATTAGAGAATCCAAGGGAAGATTTCATGCAAAGATGGGCTCGATAAAGGACAGAAATGGTATGGACCTAGCAGAAGCAGAAGATATTAAGAAGAGGTAGCAAGAATACACAGAAGAACTGGGCAAAAAAGATCTTCACGACCCAGATAATCACGATGGTGTGATCATTCACCTAGAGCCAGACATCCTGGAATGTGAAGTCAAGTGGGCCTTAGAAAGCATCACTACTAGCAAAGCTAGTGGAGGTGATGGAATTCCAGTTGAGCTATTTCAAATCCTGAAAGATGATGCTGTGAAAGTACTGCACTCAATATGCCAACAAATTTGGAAAACATAGCAATGGCCACAGGACTGGAAAAGGTCAGTTTTCATTCCAATCCCAAAGACAATGCCAAAGAATGCTCAAACTACGGCATAATTGCACTCATCTCCCAGGCTAGTAAGTAATGCTCAAATTTCTCCAAGGCAGGCTTCAGCAGTACATGAACCACGAACTTCCAAATGTTCAAGCTGGTTTTAGAAAAAGCAGAGGAACCAGAGATCAAATTGCCAATATCTGCTGGATCATCAAAAAAATAAGACATTTCCAGAAAAGTATCTATTTCTGCTTTATTGACTATGCCAAAGCCTTTGATTGTGTGGATCATGATAGACTGTGGAAAATTCTGAAAGAGATGGGAATACCAGACCTTCTGACCTGTCTCCTGAGAAACCCATTTGCAGGTCAGGAAGCAATAGTTAGAACTGGACATGGAACAACAGACTGGTTCCAAACAGAAAAAGGAGTACATCAAGGCTGTTTATTGTCTCCCTGCTTATTTAACATATTTGCAGAGTACATCATGAGAAACGCTGGGCTGAAAGAAGCACAAGCTGGAATCAAGATTGCAGGGAGAAATATCAATAACCTCAGATGTGCAGATGACACCACCCTTCTGGCAGAAAGTGAAGAGGAGAGGAACTAAAAAGCCTCTTGCAGAAAGTGAAAGTGGAGAGTGAAAAATTTGGCTTAATGCTCAACATTCAGAAAACAAAGATCATGGCTTCTGGTCCCATCTCTTCATGCCAAATAGAAAGGGAAACAGTGCAAATGGTGTCAGACTTTATTTTGGGGGGCTCCAAAATCACTGCAGATGGTGATTGCAGCCATGAAATTAAAACACACTTACTCCTTGGAAGGAATGTTATGACCAATGTAGATAGCATATTGAAAAGCAGAGACATTACTTTGCCAATGAAGGTCCGTCTAGTCAAGACTAGCGTTTTTCCAGTAGTCATATATGGATGTGAGAGTCAGACTTTGAAGACCGCTGAGTGCCAAAGAATTGATGCTTTTGAACTGTGGTGTTGGATATGACTCTTGAGAGTCCCTTGGACTGTCAGAAGATCCAATCAGTCCATCCTAAAGGAGATCAGTCCTGGGTGTTCATTGGAAGGATTGATGTTGAAGCTGAAAAGCCAATACTTTAACCATCTCATGCGAAAAGTTGACTCATTGGAAAAGACTCTGGTGCTGGGAAGGACTTAGCACAGGAGGAGAAGGGGACGACAGAGAATGAGATGGCTGGATGGCATTTCCAACTCGATGTACATGAGTTTGGGTAAACATCGAGAGCCGGTGATGGACAGGTGGGCCTGGCGTGCGGCAATTCATGGGGTTGCAAAGAGTCAGACATGACTGGACTGAACTGAACTGAACTGAAGTTTATCTCTACACACTCAGGGCATGTATGGTCACAGAGACATAACTGAGCTCTTGGATGCCATCAGCCCTGGATTTGAATAGCCTGCTAATTGTATTAGTGCTGGTACAACCACAGCTGAAAAATATCCGTTATTTTTTACTTGAAAAAGCATCTTGATGATAATGTGCAGGTGTTTGGCCCAGTACATCAACCTCAAGCTTCTTATCATTTATCTTGGATATGCTTTGGACATAATTTTAGTTGTTAGCGATATCAGTCAGTTTAGTTCAGCCGCTCAGTCATGTCTGACTCTAAGCAACCCCATGAACTGCAGGACACCAGGCCTTGCTGTCCATCATCAACTCCCAGAGTCCACTCAAACCCATGTCCATCGAGTTGGTGATGCCATCCAACTACCTCATCCTCCAGTGTCCCCTTCTCCTTCTGCCCTCAATCTTTCCCAGCATCAGGGTCTTTTCAAATGAGTCAGTTCTTCGCATCATGTGGCCGAAGTATTGAAGTTTCAGCTTCAACATCAGTCCTTCCAATGAACACCCAGGACTGATCTCCTTTAGGATGGACCGGTTGGATCTCCTTGCAGTTCAAGGGACTCTCAAGAGTCATCTCTGAAACCACAATTCAGAAGCATCGATTCTTCGGAGTTCAGCTTTCTTTATAGTCCAACTCTCACATCCATACATGACCACCGGAAAAACCATAGCCTTGACTAGATGAACCTTTGTAGACAAGGCAATGTCTCTGCTTTTTAGTATGCTGTCTAGGTTGATCATAACTTTCCTTCCAAGGAGTTAAGCGTGTTTTAATTTCATGACTGCAATCTCCATCTGGAGTGATTTTGTAACCTCCCCAAATAAAATCAGCCACTGTTTCCACTGTTTCCCCATCCATTTGCCATGAAGTGATGGGACCAAATGCCATGATCTTTGTTTTCTGAATGTTGAGCTTTAAGCCAACTTTTTCACTCTCATCTTTCAGTTTCAACAAGAGGTTGCCATAAGGATGGTTTCATCTACATATCTGAGGTTATTGATATTTCTCCTGACAATCTTGATTCCAGCTTGTGCTTCTTCCAGCCCAGCGTTTCTCATGATTTACTCTGCATATAGTTAATTAAGCAGGATGACAATATGCAGCCTTGATGTACTCCTTTTCCTATTTGGAACCAGTCTGTTGTTCCATGTCCAGTTCTAACTGTTCCTTCCTGACCTGCATACACATTTCTCAAGAGACAGGTCAGCTAGTCTGGTATTCCCATCTCTTTCAGAATTTTCCACAGTTTATCGTGATCCACACAGTCAAAGGCTTTGGCATAGTCAGTAAAACAGAAATAGATATTTTTCTGGAAATCTCTTGCTTTTTTGATGATCCAGCAGATGCTGGTAATTTGATCTCTGGTTCCTCTGCCTTTTCTAAAACCAGCTTGAACATCTGGAAGTTCATGGTTCATGTATTGCTGAAGCCTGCCTTGGAGAATTTTGAGCATTACTTTACTAGTGTGTGAGATGATGACAATTGAGTGGTACTTTGAGCATTCTTTGGCATTGCCTCTCTTTGGGATTGGAATGAAAACTGACCTTTTCCAGTCCTGTGGCCATTGCTGAGTTTTCCAAATTTGCTGGCATATTGAGTGGAGCTCTTTCACAGCATCATCTTTCAGGATTGAAATAGCTCAACTGGAATTCCATCACCTCCACTAGCTTTGCTAGTAGTGATGCTTTCTAAGGCCCACTTGACTTCACATTCCAGGATGTCTGGCTCTAGGTTTATCACATCATTGTGATTATCTGGGTGGTGAAGATCGTTTTTGCACAGTTCTTCTGTGTATTCTTGCCATCTCTTCTTAATATCTTCTACTTCTGTTAGGTCCATACCATTTCTGTCCTTTATTGAGCCCATCTTTGCATGAAATATTCCCTTGGTATTTCTAATTTTCTTGAAGAGATTTCCAGTCTTTCCCATTCTGTTATCTTCCTCTATTTCTTTGCATTGATCACTGAGGAAGTCTCTTATCTCTCCTTGCTATTCTTTGGAACTCTGCATTCAAATGGGTATATCTTTCCTTTTGTCTCCTGCTTTTTACTTCTCTTCTTTTCACAGCTATTTGTAAGTCCTCCTCAAGCAGCCATTTTGCTTTTTTGAATTTGTTTTTCTTGGGGATGGTCTTGATACCTGTCTCTTGTATAGTGTCATGAACCTATATCCGTAGTTCATCAGGTATTCTGTCTATCAGATCTACTCCCTTGAATCTATTTCTCACTTCCACTATATAATCATAAGGGATTTGGTTTAAGTCACACCCAAATGGTCTAGTGGTTTTCCCCACTGTTCTTCCATTTTAGTCTGAATTTGGCAATAAGTTCATGATCTGAGTAACAGTAAGTTCCCGATCTTGTTTTTGCTGACTGTACAAATCTTCTCCATCTTTGGATGCAAATAATATAATCAATCAGATTTCAGTGTTGACCATCTGATGATGTCCATGTGTTGTCTTCTCTCGTGTTGTTGGAAGAGGGTGTTTAAGAGGGTGTTTGCTATGACCAGTGCATTCTCTTGGCAGAACTCTATTAGCCTTTGCCCTGCTTCATTCTGTACTCCAAGGCCAGATTTGCCTGTTGCTCCAGGTGTTTCTTGACTTCCTACTTTTGCATTCCAGTCCCCTATAATGAAAAGGATATCTTTTTTGGTTGTTTGTACTAGAAGGTCTGGTAGGTCTTCATAGAACCGTTCAGCTGGAGCTTCTTCAGCGTTACTGGTCAGGGTATAGACTTGGATTACTGTGATATTGAATGGTTTGCTTTGGAAATGAACAGAGGTCATTCTATCGTTAGCAACATAAGAAAGATTTAATCAAATGTCAAATATATGTGTGTATGTGTATATATACATGTGAGAAAGTGAAAGTGATAGTGTTAGTTTCTCAGTCCTGTCCAACCCTTTGTGACCACATGGGCTGTAGCCCACCATGTTCCTCTGTCCCCATAAGAAATACTTTAGGCAAGACTACTGGAGTGGGTTGCCATTTCTTTCTCCAGAGGAAGTCTTTCATGATGAGGCCTTACAAATACCTGTGAAAAGAAGAGAAGTAAAAAGCAGAGGACAAAAGGAAAGATATACCCATTTGAATGCAGAGTTCCAAAGAATAGCAAGGAGAGATAAGAAGGCCTTCCTCAGTGATCAGTGCAAAGAAATAGAGGAAAACAATACAATGGGAAAGACTAGATCTCATCATGAAAATAGAGATACCAAGGGAACATTTCCTCCAAAGATGGGCTCAATAAAGGACAGAAATGGTATGGACCTAACAGAAGCAGAAGATATTAAGAAGAGATGGCAACAATACACAGAAGAACTGTATAAAATATATCTTCACGACCCAGATAATCACAATGTGTGATCATTCACCTAGAGCCACACATCCTGGAATGTGAAGTCAAGTAGGCCTTAGAAAGCATCACTATGAGGTAAGCTGAAAAGGTGATGGAATTCCAGCTGAGCTATTTCAAGTCCTAAAAGATGATGCTCTGAAAGTGCTGCATTCAATATGGCAGCAAATCTGGAAAGCTCAGCAGTGGCCACAGGGCTGGAAAAGGTCAGTTTTCATTCCAATCCTAAAAAGGCAATGCCAAAGAATGCTCAAACTACAGCACAGTTTTGCTCATCTCATACGCTTGTGACGTAATGCTCTAAATTCTCCAAGGCAGGCTTCAACAGTATGTGAACTGTGAACTTCCAGACCCTCAAGCTGGTTTTAGAAAAGGCAGAGGAACCAGAGATCAAATTGCAAACATCTGCTGGATCATCGAAAAAGCAAGAGATTTCCAGAAAAACATCTATTTCTGCTTTATTGACTATGCCAAAGTCTTTGATTGTGTGGATCACCACAAACTGGAAAATTCTTCAAGAGATGGAATACTAGACCACCTGACCTGTCTCTTGAGAAACCTGTATGTAGGTCAGGAAGCAACAGTTAGAACTGGACATGGAGCAATGGACTTGTTCTAAATAGGCTAAGGAGTACATCAAAGCTGTTTATTGTCACCCTACTTATTTAAGTTATATGCAGAGCACATCATGAGAATCACTGGGCTGGATGAAGCACAGGCTAGAATCAAGATTGCTGGGAGGAATATCAATAACTTCAGATATGCAGATGACACCACCTTTATGACAGAAAGTGAAGAGGAACTAAAGAGGCTCTTGCTGTAAGTGAAAGAGGAGAGTGAAAAAAGTTGGCTTAAAGCTCAACATTCAGAAAACTAAGATCATGGCATCTGGTCCCCTTCGGTCCCTTCACTTCAAAGCAAATAGATGGGGAAACAGTGGCTGGTTTTACTTTTGGGGGGGTTCCAAAATCACTGCAGATGATGATTGCAGCCATGAAATTAAAAGATGCTTATTCCCTGGAAGGAAAGTTATCAACCTAGACAGCATATTAAAAAGCAAAAACATTTCTTTGCCAGCATAGGTCCATCTGATCAAGGCTATGGTTTTTTCCAGTAATCATGTATGCATGTGAGAGTTGGACTATAAAGAAAGCTGAGTGCTGAAGAATTGATGCTTTTGAACTGTGATGTTGGAGAAGACTCTTGAGAGTCCCTTGGACTGCAAGGAAATCCAACCGGTCCAACCTAAAGTAATAAGTCCTGCATGTTCAGTGGATGGAATGATGTTGAAGCTGAAACTCCAGTACTTTTGCCCCCCGATGGGCAGAAATGACTCATTTGAAAAGACCCTGATGCTAGGAAATATTGAAGACAGGTGGAGAAGGGAAAAACAGAGGATGGGATGGTTGAATGGCATCACTGACTCAATAAACATATGAGTTTGGGTGTACTCCGGGAGTTGGTGATGAACAGGGAGGCCTGGCTTGCTGTGGTTCATGGGGTTGAAAATAGACATAACTGAGCAACTGAACTGAACTGAATGTGATCATAATGCCACCTCTAATCACAGACTTAAGTCATGTTCTTGATAACATCAACTTCATCAGAGTTGACTTGTAACTCCTGGTGTGGCTATGAGAACTTTACAGTCAGCTTTGACAAATTTTCAATAAGCTTCATCTAGATGCTCAGTTGGAGAAGGCAATGGAACCCCACTCCAGTACTCTTGCCTGGAAAATCCCGTGGACAGAGGAGCCTAGTAGGCTGCAGTCCATGGGATCGCTACAAGTCAGACACAACTGAACTACTTCACTTTCAGTTTTCACTTTCATGCATTGGAGGAGGAAATGGCAACGCACTCCAGTATTCTTGCCTGGAGATTCCCAGGGATGAGGGAATCTGGTGGGCTTCCGTCTATGGGGTCGCACAGAGTCAGACACAACTGAAGTGATGCAGCAGCAGCAGCAGACCCTCAATAGGAATACTGGCTAATGCTTGCTGGCATTTGCTCTAAGCTGAGAAAAGAAACGACAGTCCCTATCTGCTCCAGAAAATATGGGAGAATCTTTGAGATCTGTATCTTGGATTCCAGTACTCCCAGTGGTCTTTAGTGCTGTGTTTTCCCTAGGGGGGAGTCGGGGGGATTGCCTCATGAGAGTGTCAGGGCAATTCCCAGGCACAATCAGTGTGATCAGGGAAACCTGATCAGGGAGACCCATTTGAATGGTGTGCATGAAGCTCCTGAATGTTAGATTTCTGAAGTTAGATGCTAGCTAGATTTGATCTGTTCTGGAAGCAATTGAGAAGACCCACTGTGAGGTTCTGAGGCTTTCCAGATTCAATGGGAAGAGGATGGGAAAATCCACCATCTCCAGGGACTGGATTGGTCCTGGAATGCCAACCCTTCCATAATGGCCCTGGCTCTCACTAAAGAACAGATTTTGCTTAGGCATAGCTGTCTTTCTTTGGCAAATTTTCACAGATTTTGGCCTATTTAGAAGGACAGCCCTGATACTTAGAAGATTTGTGGGTATTTAGGTAAATTATTTATGGTCTGAAATCTTGTACATCCACTTTTCAAAGGAGTAATGCAATATGGATGAGAACTGAGTTCTGCCTCAATGCATAAACCATGCTCAGCGTTCTTGCAGAATGGCTTTCTCCGTGTGGAGTCTTTTGACAGTCTCTGTGATTTTTAAACTTTTATGGCCCAAGCATTGCTCAAGGTGAAGCAGGTGTCCAAGGAATTTTATTTTAGTAGTAACTTCCTTGTGAAATGCTTGTTTGATTCACTTCTTTATTAGGATATATCTGTGCTGAATTCTCAGCATGAGAGCAGTGGCTATTATGATTATTTCAAATCCTAAAATAATACTGTAAGGAGGTGTTTTTTTCCCCATTTTGCTAGAGAATAAATTTAGACTATGAAAAATTGGATTATTTGCCCTAGATGACACAGTAAACACTTTTACAAACTCAAATTTGAGCTTAAATTTAATTATTTCATTAGACCAAAAATTCTCAAACTTTAGCATGCATCAGTGTTACCTGGAAGCATTTGTAAAAGGCAGTTTTCTGGGATCCATCACCCTAGAATTTGTTCTTCTCACAAATTCCCCAGTGATGTTGATACTACTGGCAGGGACCACAAAGAACCATTGCTCTAGACTATGCTGAAGTTTTGGAAACTCTCATCTCCTATAGTTAATTTGTTATAAGCTTATATGGTTTCTAGCTTGTATAGTGCCATCAACATCTTTTATACTGTTATATATGTGAGTCATTCAAGGACAGTTCTAGGTTGTGTTAGATTGAAGTGTTTATTCTTTGGACTTTCCTTTATGAAAGAAAGACTATCTCCAAGGGAATGTTATGTCACTCAATAATTTGTTTTCATTTTCCTGGATAAAATCTTGCTTGATTCTGGTTGAAATAATTTATCCTCTGATATCTCTGGAACAGGTCTGAAATAAAACAATGTTTTTTTCCTTTGAAAAAAGGAAGTTAAACCCTGAGTATATCCTCTCTGTTTGGGAATATTGAGTACCGTGTCCCCCAGCTTTTATGATTCCGACTGTTGGTCTTGGCTCCCTATTCCATATCCCTGTGACCAGGCCTAACGGCCCATCTCAAGAAGCATTCATGTTTCTCATTTGTCAAATCAGAGTGATGCTTCTGCATGGGTCAGATTAGTTAAGAGATATGAAAGAATTTATAATTGTTCTAAAATATGAAATGGCAAGTTTTTTTTTTTTAATTTTTAAAACTTTTTTGACTGAGTGGCATGTGGGATCTTAGTTTCCCATCAGGGATTTTACCCACCTATCCCATCCCCCATTGGAAGCACAGAGTTTTAACCACTGGATTGCCAGAGAAGTCCCAACACTATTGTATTTTTAAAATATTTAAATGAGTAGGGGCAAAACTATTTTGCTAGAATAGTCTATCTCTATTCTAGCAAATAGACTATATAGACTATTCGCTAGAATAGTCTATCAATATAAAGAACTAATTGCTCTGCTGAAATATTCACAGATGAGCAGAAACTCAGCTTGCTCTTAACACCTATGGGCAATACATGTCTCTCTATTTCAGAGGTCTTGAAGGTCCTTGGTTACTTTCAATAGGTTATATGCTATTTCTGCTGGCAGCACTCAGTGGGGTTTCGATGCAGCTTTGCTCTTTGAAAGCCATAGAACAATTCTGCCATGATTCACATATCAAAGAGTTAAGTTGACTGTAGCCATAAAATTATTTCTCAAAAATACCTTAATTGGTGGCCTGCTAGTGCTATTTATTCCTTCATTCTAAAGACATTTAAGTGCTAAGCTGTTTTCTTAAACTAAAACATCTGACATTTAAAATAGCATTACCTTTATCCCCAAGATTACATTAAAATGATGGTATCGGTTTTCACTTAATTCTTCACTAAATGAGAGTATGATAGCTGAAAGATGGCAAAATTTCTGGGGAGCCTTTTGAGAGGAAGCAGAAATTAGTTGCTAATGGAGAAAACCCCTACACTCAATAATTCATTGTATATTCTGTATCACTTTGGAGAAAATACCTAAATTACTCATAAAACTTTTATGAATGAGGCCATTTTTGAAGCCGAAAGGATAAAATAATGTTGAAAGTCTTGAAGTGAAGATAAAAATGTTCCTTAATCTGCACCCCTGCTTTTGACCCAGTTTCTAGTGGAAAACTCTCTTACAAAGTTGTTCTCCTTTTACTCCTCTTTTCTGAGTGATTGATGTGTTGGGAATTTTGCTTTGCCTTGGGTAACTTTAGAGAATACATCTTTGTTCACTGGATTCTGCACATGTTTATTTCTGTACTATTTTCTGGCTCCACAGGGCAGGATGCTGTCTTTGGCTTTTTTTTTTTTTTTTCCTTTTTCTTTGTGCCAGTATTCTCCTCTTATCCATCTATGGTCATTGTAGGAAATAGTAAAGCATTTACAGACTGGCATTCAATTGGAAATTCTTCATGGCATCAGTTGGAATTCTGATGAGAAAATGAAAACTACATTAGTCGTTGAAAATGAAATAGATTTGATTTGGGATATCACTACACAGCAAAGAGCTGAAAGAGCAGAAAGGAAACCTGGCAGCCTAGAATAATAGCTACAGGAAGAGCCTGAAACTGAAGATGAAGAACACATAGTTGGTTTGGGGAACTAAAAAGAAGCTGCAGACTTGGACAAGTGTCATTGCTATAGCAGCTACAGAGGTAGGGACCTAGGCTGAACGGATGTTCTTTGTTCCCTTCTCTTTGTTCTGGGGCTTCTCTCAGAGTGCTGCCTTTTGGTGGGAGGTCACAGTCAGCCATCCAGCATGGGAATCTGGGAAACAGAGTTGGTGTAATTTGAGCTCCACCATCTCAGAGTATAGAAGGAATGTGGAGGCATGAGCAAACTGATAACGAATCAAGAGTCATAATAATTTTTTATACAAAAGAGTAATTTCTTAGTATACATTTTCCTTATTAATATAGCAAGGTCTTATAATGAAATATATAATGACGTTTTATCAAATGGCATTTTAGGTTACTAATTTTCAACTCTATATGCTTTTCACTCTGTAATTCATGGATTTCTGATTTCTGCCTGTCTCTTGGTATCTTTGATAAGCACTATTTGATTTGATTTTTTTTGTAATTTTTAACTTTTTATTTTGTATTGAGGTATAGCCGATTAACAATGTTGTGGTAGTTTCAGGTGAATAGCAAATACATATACATGTATTTATTTCTCCCAAACCAACTCCCATCCAGGTTGGCACATAACATTGAGCAGAATTCCATGTGTTGTACAATAAGTCTTTGTTGGTTATCCATTTTAAATATAGTAGTGTGTATACAACCTTCCCAAAGGCCCTAACTATCCCTTCCCCTGGCAACTATAAATTGTCTTCTAAGTCTGTGAATGAGTCTTTTTATTTTAATTTTTTAACTTTTTATTTTATATTGGAGTGTGACTGATTAATAATGTTGTTATAGTTCCAGGTGGACAGCAAAGGGATTCAGTCATACATGTACATGTATCCATTCTCCCCAAACCCTCTTCCCACCCTGACTACCACACAACATTGAGTAGGGTTTCCTGTGACAGCACTATTTTAAATTATCATAGTAAGTTTTACACATATACATATACACACATATAGGGTAATTTGGAATATGGGATTTTCACCTTCTGTGATGATTTTAGAACTTAATCTCTATATAAGGGGCTACTTCATGATATCTGAGAACTTAGGACAATTTGAAACATATTAAAGAAATTTAAAAATAGCTAAAGTGTATAAAAATGTATTTCCTCTAAAGGAAAAGAAATTGAGAATGTAAACTAACCTATGAACCTTAAGTTTCTAAACTTATTTCCATACAGTAGTCAATTCTTTCCTTAAAGATTTTAGTGCTGGACTGAGATAGCAATGAAACGATAAAATAACTTTACTCTCAACACATGTGATTTCAATCAACCTAGTTTTCTTGAACTGTATGAATTAGAAATGTTTTAGTTGGATGGGTGAGAAAAAGGAACCCAAAAAGAAATGAGCATGAGCTAGATGGGGATGTTAACTCAGCTCATTCCAAAGAGTTAGGATTAGATCTACACTATCTAAAAGGCAAAGATGCTCTGAGGTCTGCTCTGTCTATATACGTAAGGGAAGATATTTGATTTTTTTTGGTTGATGGTGGTTTAGTTGCTAAGTACTGTCTGACTGTTGCAATCCCATGGACTGTAGCCTGCCAGGTTCCCTTGTCCATCAGCTTCTCCAGGCAAAAATATTGGAGTGGAGTGCCATTTTCTTCTCCAGGGGATCTTCCTGACCCAGGGATCTAACCCTCATCTCCTGTATTGCAGATGGTCTCCTACCTTGCAGGCCGATTCTTTACCAACTGAGCCACCAGGGAAGCCCAGAGAAATCACCAAATTGCCTATGAAAATGAGGCAGGAAGCATACACAGTGTAAAAAGCACTAACTGAAACCTTCTCTAATGGAATAGTAATAGAACCAAGGCTCATCCTTTATATAGAACTAAGAGAAAGCACAGAGCTGGAAACTGGATTTAGGGCTCAAGTTTCTCCTCTGTGAAACAAAGAAGGTAAGAAAACAAACCATCTTTTTCAGGTCAGAGACTCTGGTGTTTTTATTCTTAACTGCTGCTGCTGTTGCTGCTAAGTCGCTTCAGTCGTGTCCAACTCTGTGCAACCCCATAGATGACATCAGGTTCCCCCATCCCTGGGATTCTTCAGGCAAGAACACTGGAGTGGGTTGTCATTTCCTTCTCCAATGCATGAAGGTGAAAAGTGAAAGTGAAGTTGCTCAGTAGTGTCTGACTCTTAGTGACCCCATGGACTGCACCCTACCAGGCTCCTCTGTCCATGGAATTTACCAGGCAAGAGTACTGGAGTGGCTTGCCATCACTTTTTGCGATTCTTACTGCAGCTAACACAAACTGCTTTTGAAACAAGAAAATAAACTTGCTTCCTTTTCTGAAGCATTCCAGCTCACCTGACGCCTAAATACAATCCAAATTCTCATTATGTCACAACATTTGCATTTTCCCAGACATACATTTTCTTCCATATCATTGCCTCTACTTTTCTCAAAGCACAAAATGTCTTTTCTTCCTTTACCCTTTCTGTTGATATTCGACCTATATTTCAAGACCCATTTCAAATACCATGAATTTCATAAACCCTGTAAGGTTCCCTTTGCTTTATTCAATTGCTTCTTCCTTACTCTTAGAACATTCTGCCTTATTATTTTCTCTCTCCTATACAAACAACTCCTTACTTTAACAGATATACTTCTCTGATGCTGCTGCAGTAGACTACTATACATGAAAGGCTTATATTCTTTTTTCCAGGAAGTCATACCTATTAAGAATTGTTGTAGTTTGCTAAAAGAGCTACTGATTTAGAAGGTAGACTGTTTTAGGTACATAATACACCTTTTTTCTTTAAAATGAAGTATCTGATGTTTCTTTTCCTTCCCTTCCTTCTTCCTTTTACCAATCCTTCCCTCCTCCCTCCTTCTTTCTTTCTTTATATTTTTCAGGTTATTTATCCTTTAACAGTGATTTCTATTTTTTATTCAAAGACTTAAAAGTTTAGGTACTTTTTTTCTTAGAGTGGAAGCTTATCTCAACAAAGCAAATACAATTGAAACCCTATGTACTAATAACCTGATACACTTGCTGTGAATAATTTTGTTGAAGAAATTAAGTATATTACACTTTAATATATCTTTCAAGACATTGTAGAGTTAAGTAGTAATATAATTCTTAAAGTAAAAAATAAAAATATTTGCATGACTGTAGAGATCAGATGAAACATTAAAACATAGGGGCCTCTCCTATGGCTCAAAGGGTAAAGAATCTGCCTGCAATGCAGGAGACACAGGAGATGTGGGCTCAATCCCTGGGTCGAGAAGATCCCCTGGAGTTATTATACCTCTTTGAAACATTGTGTGAACTGTATGTTGCATTTGCTAAGTTGTAGAGGTTATTTTTCTTGTGATGAATGAATAAGGATCTTTATAATATAAACCCACATTTAAACATAAGCATCAAATTGCTTTTAGCATATGAAACATTTCAGGAAAATAAAGAACACTACTTTATCTAAAATGCCTTTTGTATTGCTCATGTATTGTATCTCATTTTAAGAAAACTAAATGTGAGATCTAAAGCTTATTTGCACAATATGCACTGAATTGATACCAGTAAAAGGAACTATAATATAGTGGGAGTGGCAGTGATCTCACCTCAGACACATCTGTATGCCCCTCTTACCATCTCTTAGCCTTGCTTCTGTGTAGCAGATGTGGTGTAACCAGGCTGGTAGGGTAAATAACCTCTTTAGCGGTGGGGCTGGATATGAAAAAGGAGGCTTTGCTTTTCTGAGGACTTTTTCTTGTGACCTGATGGTTTCCTTGTCCTTAATTTTAGGTTTCTCCTTTCATCATGGACCTTGATGATTTCAGTCAGTCAGCCAGTTCAGTTGCTCAGTCATGTCTGACTCTTTGCAACCCCATGGACTGCAGCATGCCAGGCTTCCCTGTCTATCACCATCTCCTGGAGTTTGCTCAAACTCATGTCCATCGAGTGGGTGATGCCATCCAACCATCTGATCCTCTATCATCCCCTTCTCCTCCTGCCTTCAATCTTTCCCAGCATTAGAGTCTTTTCCAGTGAGTCAGTTCTTCCCATCAGGTGGCCAAAGTATTGGAGTTTCAGCTTCAGAATCAGTCCTTCCAATGAATATTCAGGACTGATCTCCTTTAGGATTGACTGGTTTGATCTTCTTGATGATTTAATGACATATAAATAGCATTCCCTGAGATTCTACTTGTCAGGAGTTTAAAGATAGAAGCAGATGTCCCTGTGGTACTATTACACTCACATAAAAAAGTCCTATGATAAGTGGGTACCATATAGAATCACTCTTCTTTTAATTTTTGTCTTAAGAGTCTAAATGAGACTTTAAAATTTCAGAAAAGACCTTGGAGGCTATGATATTTTAAATTAAACCAATTATTTCCAATAAAGGAATGAGATATACTTAATTTTTAAAATTCCAGCATCTCATGACTTTTTCATTTACAGGCTATTTGCTTTTATGCAAGATTTTTCTTAGAGTCTTAGCATTATTTTTTTTAATAGTCTTTGAAGTCTCAGAGATGCATTTGATTATTATAAAATAATGTTTTAAAGATAACCATATGTAATATTTCCCTTTAGAATACATTTTTTAAAAGAGAATTAAAATCTCAAATATACCAATGGAAAACATTTTACTTGCATAAGACTTTTTACCTACCTGTTCTAGGTACAGTACACCTTTCCCTATCACAGAAGCATTTTTAATAATTTTCTTTCTTTCTTTTTTTTTAAATTTTCTTTACTTTATTGTGTTGGTTTTGCCATACATTGACATGAAACCGCCATGGGTTTACATATGCTCCCCCTCCAGAACCCCCCTCCCTCCTCCCTCCCAATTCCCTCCCCCTGGGTCATCTCGGTGCACCAGCCCCGAGCATCAGCCCTGGGCTGGCGATTGATTTCACATGTGATACTTAACATGTTTCAATGCCATTCTCCCATATCATCCCACCCTTGCCCTCTTCCCCAGAGTCCACGAGTCTTTTCTATACATCTGCGTTCCTTTCGCTGTCTCGCATGCAGGGTTCTCGTTACCATCTTACTAAATTCCATATATATGCGTTAGTATACTGTATTGTTGTTTTTCCTTCTGGCTTACTTCACTCTGGATAATAGGCTCCAGTTCCATCCACCTGAGTAGAACTGATTCAAATGAATTTTTTTTTAATGCTGAGTAATATTCCATTGTGTATATGTACCACA